>BPLS01027169.1:28088-40357 GCA_019656275.1 Rhododendron kiyosumense
GAGAGAGAGAGAGAGAGAGAGAGAGAGAGAGAGAGAGAGAGAGATGCTTTCTAATATAGAATCCAACCAGATTTTTAGGGGATCCAAAATGTTCGAGATTGATGGCCGGAATTCACGCGATGACTGATGACCGGATTCATGCAAAGGATGGGAGGAGTTATGTTGTAGTCCCATTTTTCTGGACTATTTATACACACACGGTATAATAAAGGGCATTACTGGTATTAAAAAATAACGAGGATGGAAACATAATGGCCAAAAAAAATGCGGACGGAAACTTACAGATGGAAAGCTATATATAAGGATGATTTTTTAAGTCTCCCATTAATTAAACCCAGAGAAAATTACGTTTGTGATTTCTAAATATTAGGTGATGCTTTGATAATTAAGTTAATTTATGTATTGTAATGGTTAAATGGTCAGTAGAACCAAGATAAAACCGATAACTCTTCTATATCCATCGGCTTTGTTGTATGAATAAGATGGACTTTCTCTATTTCTTTGCAAAGTTAGCTAAATGAGCCTTACTAATTTGTTCACCTTCGGCAGGTACTTTCTCAAGTCTGGGAGCAATACTTCTACTAATTTGTATGTGGTGGTTGTACCGAGAAGTCAATAGAAGAAAGGAAGCAAAGCTCAAGGAAAAATTCTTCAAACGAAATGGTGGTTTGTTATTACAGCAGCAGTTATCATCAGACCAGGGTAATCTTGAGACAACCAAGTTATTCACATCGAAGGAGTTGGAGAAAGCAACAGACAATTACAATGCTAATCGAATCCTCGGCCAAGGAGGCCAAGGGACTGTTTACAAGGGAATGTTAACAGATGGGAGAATCGTAGCAATTAAAAAGTCAAAAGCATTGGATGAAGGCAACCATGAGCAGTTTATCAATGAGGTGGTCATTTTATCCCGAATAAACATAAGAAATATTGTTAAGCTATTTGGATGTTGTTTGGAGACAGAAGTTCCTATGCTGGTTTATGAATTCATCCCTAATGGAACCCTTTTACAGTGTATCCATGACAAAAATGAAGAATTTCCTCTTACCTGGGATTTGCGATTACGGATCGCTATAGAAATTGCAGGAGCTCTATTTTACCTTCACTCATTAGCTTCCATACCCATCTACCATCGGGACATCAAGTCCGCAAACATACTCTTGGATGAAAAATTTAGAGCAAAAGTCTCTGATTTTGGCATTTCAAGGTCAATTTCTGTTGATAAAACTCACTTGACCACAGCAGTGCAGGGTACCTTTGGCTACTTGGATCCAGAGTACTTCCAGTCCAACCAATTCACAGACAAGAGCGATGTTTACAGTTTTGGGGTGGTACTTGTTGAGCTCCTTACTGGAAAAAAGCCGATTTTGTCAAGCAAGTCTAATGAAGGGGGAAGCCTAACAGCATACTTCCTATTGATAATGAAGGAGAACCGGTTGTATGATATTCTCGATGCTCGAGTTGTGAAAGAAGGTGGAAAGGAAGAGATTTTGGCATTTGCTAATATCGCAAAAAGATGCTTGTACTTGAATGGAAGCCGCAGACCGACAATGAAAGAGGTTGTAATGGAGTTGGATGGGATCAGAATGTCAAATGTGGCAACCGCCACTGTCAAACAAAGTTGTGATAACGTTGAGTATGCAACAGAGGATGACCTTACTGGACCTCGGGAGGCTTTTTCTACTTCAACAGGTTCATTTTATCGCGCAATGGATATCGAACATATGTTGCTTGACAAATCCTTTAACACAGTGTGAGTCCTACACATGATTAAGTGTTGGTAATCATAATATCTATTGTTTTTGAGCTGTCTTATATCATACGTACTCTACAATCGATGCTCCTACACGGCTTTTGCACGAAGTAATTGAAAGGCTAGTTAGAAATAAGTGTATCTCCCTCCCAACACTTTGTAAAGCGTGCGACGGAATAAAGGCTACTTTGGGGGATTTTAGCATTGTAATGCTTTGTGTATGGTTGAATGTTTCTTCCACTCAGCCTCTGGACCATTTTACAACTTGTGCTTCTTTTGTTTTTGTTTATGTTTTGTGACTAGGAACCATTATGTTATTGCAAAACCATCCGAATAATTCATCTTGAATCAGCGAAACCATAATTTTCGGACAAGGTAGAGAGACACTTGGAGGGAGCGTTTTGTTCTTGTTTTCTTTTCTTCAATGCGTGGTTACTGATTGCTCCAACACGTCGCCTTGATAATAATCAATCATACCATTAAGAATCCATCGGTGCACGCAATATTTGGATCTACGAACTTGGTAGTACTAAACACAGGAAAAAGATTAATAGGGGAATGGGAATGATTTATATTCGGGTGGGTCGACTAGAAAGATTATAGTAAGATGATAGATATTGGCTGACAAAGAATTTTTCAAAGTGGAACGAAATTGAGTGTTTTCAATCAATCACTTTCTCGTTTGCACATTGGGTTTAGGTTCGGTGCATTTATTAAACGAGCTTAAAATAGAAATTTAGGTTCGGTTCATTTAGTAGACGAATTGAATTCGAATGAAAGTTTACCAAACAGCTCACAAATGGCTTATTCATTTGCAGTCCTAAGCCTTGTCACGTCTCCTATCTGTTCCTACGTGTGTACTGTGTAAGGATGCACTCATCCTTTTAGAGAGAGAGAGAGATAGATATATATATTTGGTAATTTAGATGTTTCAAATCATCTTATTGTTGTGGCTAATCATAACAGAATCAGTAGCAGAATCTTCTCTAGCAAAGCCTGTTGTCAAGAAAGATGCGGAAACATTAACATCCCCTACCCCTTTGGAATTGGACCCAGTTGCTCCATTGCTGATGGTTTTGCAGTAACTTGCAACGACTCTTTCAATCCACAAAATGGGAGTGTTGCATATTTCGCTAAATGGGACTGTCCAAGTTAACAATCGGCCGGCTATCACTTCCAATTGTTTCGGTAGAGCCGAAGGTCAAGATGTTAACTTGTTAGCGACACCGTTTTCGCTCTCTGACATGTACAATAGATTCACAGGCATCGGTTGTAACAGCCTCGCGCTAATAACCTATTAAACAACCATTATAACCGGTTCTTCCATTCTAGAATGCCAAGACTTAAAAAATCCAACTCTAGCAAAAAAAAAAAAAAAATTTGCCAATATTATATACATCAACGGGGTTAGTAGAGTGTTAGTATATTAGTCAATAGAAAGTCACAAGCTGTCCATAGCCCTCAACCCCAAATTCACCTCCTTTGGGGCTCGAGCCTCTGCCTCCATTGTGGAGGGTAGGTGAGACAATCAATTTCACTAGAAAGGGTTTCGCAACTCTGGCATTTTCACTTAATGCACAAGTGCGATATTTTTGCCACCTCTTAATATTTGTATATCTAATATTTTATGCAAGTCATTATTAAAGTGAGAGAACTACTCCACTATTCTAGAATGCCAAGACTTGGGAAATATCCAACTCTGGCTTTTTCACTCAATGCACAAATGGCAATATTTTTTGCCGTCTCTTATATTTATATACCCAATTTACGTAGGTCGTTGTTCAAGTGAGAAGAATACTTTGATTGCATTCAATCAATACATCTTCTTTTATGTGTCATTTTTAGATGATGGTGTACTCATAATAAATTAAGGACATAGTACAGATTACCTCATTGAGGTTTTTCTATTTGGCAGATGACTGCCCTAAATTTTTGTTATAACCACATTGCCTTTCTGTAGTTTTGGAATAAAGTGCAAATGTAACTCTATTAACATTAGAGAGCAAAAAGACATCGTTACCTTTTTATTAAATAAAGCACTTTACTCTCACTTCGTACCCCTCAAACCCTTTTTCTGAAGATAACAATTTTTGGAACTTATTTCGAAATTTTATTTCGCCGATAAAGAAAAACAGTAGTTTTTAATCCAATCGAGTTCTCAAAAAATGTCAGGAACATGTTTACATTTTTTAATAAAAAATGCTACGAAAGGGTTACGAAGATTGCCAGCTCATCAGTGGGTACCTAAGCATTAATTAGTTACAGAATGCCAAAGAGAGAAACTTGGAGCCATGAATAAGTTAGCTTCGCTCAATTTCAACCGTCTAAAAATGTTTTAGGATGATTCGGATTGAAAATAATTTATTAACAGTACCATTAATAGACTATTTTCAATTCAAATCGTCCAAAACATTTTTGAACAATTGAAATTGAGCACCGTAAACCTTATTCACTGCTCCCGTGAATAAGAATTTCTCGAATGTCAAAACAAAATAGTCCTATTCTGGTAGAAAAAAAGGGGTAAAGGCAGACCTGGGTTCCCTCTCTCTCTCATCTCTGCCCTGAAAATCAATCCACCATCGACCACCACAACTCTTTTTGATCGGCAAATCGACCATCACAACTTCCTCCGCTCTCTGACCTGGGTTCCTCTCTCTCTCTCTCTCTCTCTCTCTCTCTCCAGTTTTGGATTAATTTCTGAAATTACAGATATGGGTGAAGTTTCATATAACCGCATGAATCGTGATGCCGGTGTTTGGGAACGCATCAGACTAGTAATAAGGCAGGGGAGAATCAAACCCCCACTTTAATACACGTTTTTCTTTTACACAACTCGAAAATCCTCCCTAAAAACTTAGAAGATTAATAAAAAATAAAACTGTAAATGAATTTAAAGAGAAGTAAAAGAAAGTTAGCTGGTACAGGTTATGAAGTGAGACCGGTGAAACTAGGGGTTTGTCATAGATGGGAAAGAGGCATTAAGGGAAGAAAAAGTCTCATTTTTTGAGGGAAACATGTTTTTTACGTCTACACATCCAATTCAGGCACGTACCACACAAACTCTATCAAAACGGATGGAAAACATAACGGTTGTACTTTACTATAAAACCACAAGGGGGCAATGTGGTCATTACAAAACCTCACGGGGTCATCTGTCAAATGAAAAAACGTCAAGGAGGTAATTCGTACTTTATCCGTAAATTAATGTGGTAGATATTTTAAGGCATGCGCTGATCATATAATAGTTCTATCACATGTTGAGGACAAATCTTTCTATAGTTTTTGAAAAAAATGATTTGCTAACGATTTCGTTAACTCGTGTGCATGATGCGGGTTAAAGGTATTGAGAGTATCATATGTCCCGTTGATTTATGTCTACAGTTCTTTTACAGGTGAAATACAACTCAAAACTTGTTTTGTTACTCGTGTATTAGACTAGCAGCAGCGTGATTGCGGCCATCACATCGGGCGGCCTTCTCTCCTAGTTCTTCTTCTTCTTCTTCTTCTTATATATATATATGCCCTTTTGACGGTTTGATTAAATGTTTTACCTGGGAATAGTTTATACAGTTTTTGAATAAAACAAGAAATACCTGTGTAAGAATCCTATTCCTTTTATGGTTTCAAATGTGGAATGTAGTTTATTTTTCTTGGTCAGAGCTTAAGTAGGCTGCACTAGCTAATGGACAAGTATAGAACTATATATAGAAGACTCCTTGTCAAAGATTAATTGTTGCATGCAAGAAATTTTTCAGTGCTGAGCAGATACCACGTGGATTTCAATTTTGAAGAGAGAAAGAGGAGAGAGAGTGTTTCACTTTTGGATGGCCCAAATGTGGGTGCTCGGCACCATGTCGATCAGGTGACGTGGTACCCACCCGACACCCAAAAATTTCTAATTGCATGCTATTGATTCAGATTAAATTCTTTGACATTGACATGATCCTTGATGGAGCAATTTTTACATGTTTATTTGACACAACAAAATCACAAGAGACTAGTTAGTGTACTAGTCCAAATAAGATAAATAACTCGTCGCAATGAGCAAACCTTGCACAAGGGAGAAATTAAGAGAGAACTCTGCAATATTATTGATAAAAAACTAAAAGCTGAATAAGTTACAGTCCTTTTTATAAGACCCAACCCTAGAATTCCTACTATAAAATAAATTTAAAATAATGTCAAAACAAGTGGCATTAATTAAAATAAAATTCTAATTATTGTAGACAAATAAAGGATTAATAAAATTCTAAAAGGAAGGAAAATAAAATTTCTAGAAGAAATCCAACCCAAACTAGAAAATCAAGAACGTGCAAAACAGGCAACCCAAATAAGATTTATATTCTTATTTTTATAATTCTGGAATCATAAAAATAAGAAAAAAAATCTTTCAAAATATTGTCCTACATCAGTCTCATTTTCTTCAAAAGAACTCGACCTCGAGTTCTTGTTGAAAATCTGCTATCTTCCATGCCAAATAAATAGATACTTCAACCCCTTGATTTCCTTCCAAAAAAATTCATAGAAAAGTGTTCATGCAATGATCTTTTCTCTTAATGCTTCAACTTGTTGACATTATTTACTAGACGGACATTAGGAATCCAATCAAATTGTTGCACTCCAAAAAAATCGATAACTAGAATTGTATGCCGAAGTTGCTGGTTCTCTGGACTTTGATCCATATAGAAATGGTTGGTGCAACAATATGCAAAAAGTCTTCTTTATTAGTTTCAGAACTTTCCTCATAATTGATTTCTTCCTCAAGTGGCAATAAGAATTTTCAACTTGATTGCAAATCTTCTCTTCAACTTGTATCACAATTTCATCAGGATCTAATTGTCTTTCGAGCATTGGGACACAAAATTTCTTCTTCGCTAGAAAATTGATTTTCGGCAATAAATATATTTTCTTGTAGTGTTGCAGTTAACTTCATTGTGGGTGACTCATCAAGCCCAAACGTACAAACCCTCCAATGCAATTTTCTTTTGGTCTTCCGCAACCGCTTTTGAAACAATTTCAATATTATCTTGCACACAAGCATCAATGTCAATTTCGTCTTGATCTTCAACTTTAATTTTAACCTCTCCCATGACTTCTATGTACAATAATTTGTTCTACATGAGACTATTTTGGTCTATATTTTTTCTCCAACAATTGTTCACAATTCCATGGTAAAAATCTCTCCATCATATGTTTTTTAATTCTTCACCATGCATGAATTTGAGGCTTGCTCAATCGATCTCTTAGAAATTGCATATCTTCCACTATTGTAACGCAGGACCCGTAAGTTTCACTAACAAATACCTCCACATTTGTTCAGGCAAAATTTCTGTATACTCGAAGGAATCTTTGATGTCTAGATTCTAATCCAAACGTTCTTTAAAAAATTCAAGACCACTAAATTTTAGCAAAGTATCATAATACTTGAAATTTGGTTGTCACTTTATCGACTGATAATCATCATGGTTCTTGAATAGCTCGCCTTCAAATTTATTCTTCCTATCGCATTGATAATAAGAATATCTTCCCGAGACATTTTGGTCAATAGGTTGGTTGTGGGCAAATCCCCCAATGCGGTTCCTATAAACTTTGTATTTAACAGATTGACCATGGGCAAATTAATTCCTTGATGTGAGCTCTGTTAAATCTTTTCCCATGACCAACGTCAATGAGTGTGTCTTGAACCGTGTTTGCAGCCATCAAATCAGGAAAAGGGTGGCTCTAATACCACTTGACGCAGCGGAATTCTCAAGAGACTAGTTAGCATATTAGTCTAAACGAGATAAACAACTTGTTGCAATGAGTAAACTTGCGCACAAGAAAGAAATTAAGAGAGAAACTCTGCAATATTATTGATAAAAAAGCTAAAAGTTGAATAGGTTATAGTCCTTTTTATAAGACCATAACCCTAGAATTCCCATTGAAAAATAAATTCTAAATAATGCTAAAATAAGTGGCTTTAAGTAAAATAAAATTCTAATTCTTGTAGAAAAATAAAGGATTAATAAAATTCTAAAAGGAAAGAAAATAAAATTCCTAGAAGAAATCCTACCAAACTAGAAAATCAAGAGCGTGCAAAACAGACAGCACAAATAAGATTTCTAAAAATATAATTCTAAATAAAATAATAATTCTAAATAAGATTTTATATCCTTATTTTTATAATTCTGGAATTATAAAAATAAGAATAAAATTTTTCAAAATCTTGTCCTACTTTATTATTGCGCGTTAGACTAATTTGTGGACA
Source organism: Rhododendron kiyosumense (assembly GCA_019656275.1). Lineage (NCBI taxonomy): Eukaryota > Viridiplantae > Streptophyta > Magnoliopsida > Ericales > Ericaceae > Rhododendron > Rhododendron kiyosumense. The sequence continues at coordinate 36,089 of BPLS01027169.1, forward strand.
AGAATATGCAACTACTTTTCCACAAACTAACTTCCAACGGCCAGCCACCATTTTTTATGTTCTAGTCCACTGGACATGGGAAACAAGGTTCAAAGAACTTCACTTGTTTATAACGACTGCTTACTATAAATAACAATTCATCTGTGAAATGTCCTGAATCTTCATCCTACATATATATAAAGGGTTGTGTATATGCATCCCTCGTCATTACAAACAAAACTGTAGAAAGTGGGAGGGAGAGGTTTAATTTGGAATTTAAAATGTTCCAAATTATCATCTTATTGTTGTGGCTAACCACAGCAGAATCAGTTGCAGAATATCCTCTTGCAAAGCCTGGCTGTCAAGAAAGATGCGGGAATATTGACATCCCCTACCCCTTTGGAATTGGGTCTGATTGCTCCATTGCTGATGGTTTTGCAGTAACTTGCAACCACTCTTTCAATCCACCCAAACATTTTATTAACAGCATCAATCTAGAAGTGCTGAAGATTTCAGTAAATGGGTCAACGGTCAAAGTTAACAATACAAATACCACTTACAATTGTTCCGGTAGAGCCGACGGTAAAGACGTTGATTTGGGGGAGACGCCGTTTACATTCTCTGACACGTACAATAGATTCACAGACATGGGTGGCAACAACCTAGCTCGCGCTAGTAGCCCGTAAATCAACCATTCTAACCAGTTGCATTTCGATTTGCAATGCTAATGTTGATTCTTCGAATGTTGGAAAAGCTTGCTTTGGGATAAACTACTGCCAGACCGGAATCCCGCCTTCCCTTAGGTTCATTAATGCCTCTCCAAGAAGCATTAATCCGAACAACACTCAAGCCGGTTGCAAGTACGCATTCATGGTTGACTACCAATGGTTTAGTGATAAAGACATCTTAATTTGATTTAAGAAATATGGAATATGTTCCTGCAGTGCTGGATTGGGGGTATGAAAATAAGCCGTGCAATATGAGTGAAAGTGAAAATTTCTGAGGCACTAATGCTTACTGCTTATACAATAATGCCAGTAGTTCGAGGAGCTCTGAATGCTGTTGCTCAAGAGGCTACAAGGGAACCCTTATCTTTCTAGTGGATGTCAAGGTAAAGTTTCCTCTTATTTGCATACCAGTATAGCCAAATGGCCTTTGACCACCTAGGCTCCTCTTCCAAAATGCTAATCTAACAACAATACTGACTTTCGCCGATCATACCTTCTAAAATGGTTAAAATTGCCTTATAGTTTTTCTTTGATTTGATATGGCAGATATTAATGAGAGCAGCGTATGGAGAAATCAAGGAATTCAAAAAAAAGAGAGAACTAAGTGAGAGAAATTTGGTTTTCTGTTTCATTCGTGCTTGAGTCAATACAAAGAGAAGACATGTGCTTATATCTTGCACGATCTCTAGATCTGTTGACAGAAAACAGATTACATCACTAGCTCTAGCTGGCACCATTACAAACTAATCACACTAACTAACCCAGTTTAACTAACAGAAAACTAATGAGCCTTCTTGACAGCCCCTGCAAACTCATGGGAGTATCCTCAACCATGAGTTTGGCCTTTAAGAGAAGAAACCTATCCACTGATAGACTTTTAGTAAATATATCCGCAATTTGTGCCAATGTACCAATAATCTGTTTACTGAGGACTTTCTCACGAATAAAATGGTCGTATAAACACCCCAATCCAGACCTCAAATGGTTTTTGAATGTCCCGATGATGAAATAAAGGAAGGAATACCTTTAAGAGCTTGGATGGAGACTCCCTCAACCAAAAGTCCAAAAGCCTGGAAATAAGCCCAAAGGTCTGGATCTGGACTTTTAGAATCATGCAGCACATCTCTACACCGCGCGGCATAATAAATTTCATTATACCGCACGAGGTCATGAGGTCAACCGCACGGCATTTTGAATAAAGTTCTGACTGGCTCAGCTAGCTGTCGGCCACGTCCACTTGAGTCATAGCTACAAGTTGGCTAAGCTGAAAAAGCCCTTTTAGCCCGCCCAGAAAATTCCCTCCCCATTTGAATTTAAAATCCTTGCCTCTTGCCTATAAATACACTCCTCCACTCAAGGGAAAGGGGCTTGAATTCTCTTTCTCTCTCATCATTCTTTCACACCCACTCTTTACTCCCAAGTCTTGAGAAAGTGATGCAGCGGAAGCTAATGACGAACGGAACTATTTCATCGAGTCCGAAATCCGTTGATTCGTAACGAATTTCCGGAGATCAAAATCCTTCTCTAAACCTGTTTAGTCAAAGAATACCCAGGAATAAAGGCATCAAACAATTGGTTGATTCACACAGAATACCCAAAAGTTGGCATAAAAGAGAACACTCTTTATATCTTTGTTAATTGTCAAAAACTGAATAGCCCTAAGGCTTACAACTCAATTTATAATAGGAGAAACCCTACACACTAGGAAATAAAGAAAAAGGAAACTACCAAAGTTAGAATCGAGTCTTCTTAATCAAATAATTCTTAAAATGAAACTAAATAAACTAAATTGTAAAACTAAATAATGTGGACACTTATTTCTATAATTACAAGATTCCTAACAAAATAAATAAAACAAAAATAAGGAACTTTAAATAATATAATCTCTTTTCATTCTGCATCATTCTCCCCGTCTTGAAGAAACTCGTCCTCGAGTTTACATAGTTGAATTCTCTGAAACACATCTGCATCGTTCTTGTGCTTCAAATTAACTTGTTCAACCCTAAACTGTAAAGAAGAGTCTTTAAAAATAAAAGCAATATTGTTTGTCACAACTTGCTCTAAATACGCAATCCAAATATTCTTCTTCACAGTAGCTTCAAAATATTCCCAAAAATGATTCGCGAATTGATTACCCCAACAAATTTCACCACCTTCGACTGCTTTACTATCTTGCAAATAAAACTCACTTGTCAAAGTAGAATTGGTGCACCGTATGAAAGATGGGATATCACTGCCGAGAAGAATACATGAGCCGTTGATGAGAATACGGGTTACTTCCGTAGGTGCCGTTGATATGCCCATTGGGGTGTAGTTAAATGCACAATTTTCTTTCACATGATCTTGACTCGATTTAATATTGGAAATAGGAATATGTATCCCGTTAACTACGATGGGCAGTGGACTGATTTCATAATCATTCTCCCCCAGCAAATTATACTTTCCATCTGCAACATGCACATCCTCAAAAATATTGCCTTCACAATCTTCAAACTCTTCACCTACGTATTCATCAAATTTTGGGGGCAAATCCCAATCAACTTGAGATCCCAATGAAAAAGTATTCGTGTTAAAAAATATTTCACCTAATTCTTCCTCGAGTACATCGTCAATAGAGTCTCCTACGTCTCCCTCAACTATAATTTCTTCTATAATTTTGTTTTCTCTCGCACCAACCTTTAAGATTTTTTCTGGTGTCATACCTTCCTCAAACTCAAGAAAGTTGATCTTTGAACCAGCCTCCCAAAGTCGCCGATCATGATTACAAACCACGACTGCCCTTGTACTCCCCATTGACTGATGGTTACCCGGCAACGGTTTGGTGATGGAAACACCATCTGAAAAATCTACCTCTATTGGAAGGCTAGGTTTAAACGGTTGGCGGCAAGGCAATCTCCCAACTTCTAGAGTCTCGAGGCGTTGTATAATTGATGCAACCCTTCGCTTTAGTCGTTGAAATCTTTCCTCCGCTTGAGCATCCCGAGCAGCATCATCTCGCTCATAGACTTCATCAACATAAGTTGTACAACCTCCTCTTCCATCTCGACCTCCAGCATGTCCTCCGGCCATAGTCAGGATTGGAACGAGAGCTCTGATACCAACTGATGCAGCGGAAGCTAATGACGAACGGAACTATTTAATCGAGTCCGAAATCCGTTGATTCGTAACGAATACCCGGAGATCAAAATCCTTCTCTAAACCTGTTTAGTCAAAGAATACCCAGGAATAAAGGCATCAAACAATTGGTTGATTCACACAGAATACCCAAAAGTTGGCATAAAAGAGAACACTCTTTATATCTTTATTAATTGTCAAAAACTGAATAGCCCTAAGGCTTACAACTCAATTTATAATAGGAGAAACCCTACACACTAGGAAATAAAGAAAAAGGAAACTACCAAAGTTAGAATCGAGTCTTCTTAATCAAATAATTCTTAAAATGAAACTAAATAAACTAAATTGTAAAACTAAATAATGTGGACACTTATTTCTATAATTACAAGATTCCTAACAAAATAAATAAAACAAAAATAAGGAACTTTAAATAATATAATCTCTTTTC
>BPLS01027169.1:40367-71484 GCA_019656275.1 Rhododendron kiyosumense
TTTCTGCATCAGAAAGTTTGTTCTAAAGATATTCTCTAGCCTCTTTCTTCCTCAAAATCTTCCATTTTTCTTTTCACCATTAAAGTGAGTCCTTTCACTCATTTTAAGACTATAACCACCCAATATACCCATCTACTACGCACAGCTACACCTCCCTTTCTCAACCAACTGTACCAACGCCCTTCCGCCGTCCTCCGTCTTCATCCAAGCTCAAGATCAAATGTACAAAATCAAGTTTACTTGGGTTAGGCTCTATCTTGACGCTGAGGGAACTTTTCTATAGTCAAGCTTAACTCCTCTCCTTTTTGGTTAAGTACTAACTCAAAAACTGTTTTCAAAGATAAAATAGCCACTGTGTTGAGCACACCACGCCGCACGGAGCTTTGATGTATCGCACGGCGTAGAGTGCTCCAACGCACAGTCTTCCTAATGGCTACTATTTTCTCATTCAAACTTTCAGGATCATAGTTATCCCCTATTAGACCTGTTTTGGTTACTGGAATACCAGTCATCAACGTTTCCAAAATAAAACCATATCTACAAGCCATGTTTTGTTTTGTAAATAAAGTTTCTTTAATCAACTCAAATGATTGAATGCATCAAAAGCTGTTTTGCATTCATGACTTGTAGAAATGGTACTGTTTCTAAAATAATCCAGTGATTGGGCAACTCCTGATGCTTATTAAAAATCTCGCGCGTTATATGCAGTATGCCATGTGGTGTTCTTTAAACCAATGATGTTCCAATAGCAAAATGGGTACCCCGCACGGCATATTGTAAGGCCGTGCGCGGTACTGCAATATGCCGTGCAGGAGATCGCTATTGTCTTTACAGTTTCTTTTACTAAAGAGTTCTTTCCTTCTGCATCATCCTTATCATTTCTATACAGGTAGTACCACATACACGTCAATGTAATATATTTCCCCTTACTTGTTTATTAAAGAGCTTCATTTTTTAAAAGATATTTAAAATTTCCTTTTTAAAGTGTTTTAATAGAGACCGGTTTCACCGGTTGAGTGGGGTGACCTTCCACATTCATAACATGGCTCCCGAACCCAAAGTCTCGACGTTTTTTGTTACACCAAAAGCCTTTTCTTTCAAATGAGTTATCGGTTTCTCGGATCATCTATCTCAGAAATTCGGGTGGCGACTCTCGGGCGCGCGCCGGTCGGGGAGCCCACAGTGGCAACTCTGCTAGGGACTTTGCATTAATCAAAATTTGAAAATTAATACATAAATGAACAATCTTTTAAAAGTCTGTCGAAACAGCATGCTTTATGCTGCTGAAGAACGGGATGGTGATGTAACAGGATTCTACATCCGACCAATCCGAACTGGGACATTTTATTATTGTTCGCTTGTGTAGTCTTCTCCAAAGTATTGATTAATAAAGTGAGCCAAGCTTGAAAGATGTTTTCAAAAGGGTCTTTTTAATATTTTTATTGAAAAATAAAGTCCTTTTATCTTGTACACTCTACACCGCACAATCCTCGCCAATGTGTTTCAGCAATCTTGCTCGGTTCACCGGTGACAAACTCTCCTGGGATGCCTTGCAACCCTCGACGATGATGAGTCATCGTGTTGTTCTACCATTGTCTTGCAATACACTTGACATGGGGAGTACATCTTGGCTCTAGTCCATGGAACCCTTTTGAGACCCAAATCGGCCTTCTGCACTTGTACATAACCATAAAATCTTCCCAACTAAGACACAAACCCATGGTTAGGGCTTATGTGATATATCTTGTTTACGTGTTTCCTTTTTCTATACATACATATCATTCATGCATTATTGCATTTCGCAGGCTAGGGGATATGATTCCTTTATGATCTGGTCGGTCTAGGAGACTTTAAATCCATGGAGTTTGAAATACCTCCGATATTTGTCGTGCCTGAACGACTCCCATGGTCTAGAATGAACCTTAATGGTGTGCGTATCTGGATTCCAACAGTCACATTATTCTACCTCGGATGATCAAGGTAAGGAGACTGGCTTTGATTCAGAAATGTTCGGAATTTAACCTGCCTGACAGCACCTACCCGGATTGTTGGAAATCTTCTGTACAAACACCTTAAGTGAAGTCTGGATCACGGTAGGTCCTAGGCTTAGTTTCTAAGGAGGCACGAAGAAAGAAAGGACAAGTATCCATGAGGAGCTTCTCCTTTTGCTTTCTTTCCAGTTCAAAGATATTGGTCGTCCACAAGAAAAGGCTGTACTCAATTGGTTTCATCCATTCCAAAAACTGGTTCGTATAGACTCCTTGAAAGGCACGCAATTGTTTGAGGTTCAAATAGTATAGGAAGAACAACTGTCAACAGAAACACCACAAAGGACCGCAGTAGAAATACCGTTCGAGAATCCTTTACTAATGGTTGACCAAGGAAATGGGGTAGATGAGCTTAGTCAAAACATGGCCGCTTTAGATACTCAATTTAGGCAGTCTATCACCAGTGTTGATGCACAGCTCAAGAAATCAGTGATAAGCTTCAAGCCAAACCGCCTCCACAGCCCAAACAACCCAAAGAGAAGTACTTGTTGTAGATCCCAAGCTGGCCAAAATAAGCAAGTTAGAGGAATCTGTTCAAGAGACTAGGCTACTTAGGAAAGCAGAAGTCGACATGAGCAAGCTGTGCTTATTCTCTAATGCCAAGTTGCCAGAAAAGTTTAAGGGTGTGGACTTTGCGAAGTTTGATGACACTGGCTATCCGAGAGCACACCTCCAGGGGTATGTTGGCTCTCTCTCCATGCGAGGGATCAAAAAGGAGGCCATGGCACAGTTATTCCATGAATCTTTGTCTGGTCCCGCCTTGCAATCACTACAAGAAAATGCGCCAAAGGCGACCCGATTGCCGAAGCAATGCATTTTTTGTCAGCAAAAGTAAGCTTTTGCCGATGCAAAACTAGTTCGTGTCAGTAAATGTAGATTTTTTGGCGATGAAAGTGCATCGGCAATGTTGTGAGCAAAAGTAAGGTTAGCGGAAAATATTCTCTCACGAAATATTTACCGACAAAATTTGTTTTCTGGCGACGAAATGTGCATCGGCAAAAGTTCAGCATTTTGGCGATGACATTTTTGTGTCGGTGATTGTCCTTAGTGGAGCTTTTGGTGATAGAATGTGCATCGCCGAAAGATAAATCTTTCAGCAATGACATTTTTGTGTTGGCAAAAGTTAAATTTTCACTTTTTGCAAAAATTTAAAGAACACATGGATTTCTAGTAATTTGCAAAAAGAGAGTTCGAATTATTTTTTTAAATGTATTTTTTTAGGTTCTAAGTTTGTGGACAAAAAAAAAAAACTTTATGGGACAGAGAGAGTACATACAATATGAAATGTCTAATAACATCCAATACAACAACAAAAAACTGATATTAATATCCAAGTGTCTAATAATATTCATTTAAATGTCAAATAACATCCAATAAAAAATACAATATCTAAGTGTTCTCAGCAAATCAAAAAATAACTAATATTAATATTGAAATTTGGAAGGAAAAAAAAACCCGAACCAATTGGGGGCCTTGGCCCATAAGCCCCATAGTAGTTCCGTCTTTGTATATGTGTTTGTGTTATTTGTATGTATATACAATATATTTTTATAAATATATATAAAGTACTTATATAACACTATATATAAGAGTATGTTATACTGTATATAGTGTAAAATTGTATATGTACTGCGTATGTAACTGATATATAATAGATATTGCAAAATTAGTAATGAAGAGTATGTTGGTGCAGTTGGTAAATAGATCCAGACACGGAGACTTGAGGTCTACAGTTCGAAACACGGGACATGCGGAAATATAATGGAAGCAGCATGTTTTTTTTTTAAATTGACTTTCGGCGATGCAAAAATCTCATCGCAAAAAGTGTTTTCCTCTTTGATTTTAATACCAATTTTTACCGACGCAATACCATTTGCCGACAGGAATTGCCGATGCAAACACACGTTGTTGTAACTATACTTTTGCCGATGAAGGACAATTCACGTCGGCAAAACCCTTTCTTGACATATCAACGCCGACAACTTGCCGACCAATATACACTTTTACCGATGTACTTCGTTGTATTTCCAAATCCGCATTTTCTTGTAGTGAATGGTTCCTTACCCTCGAGCGATCCAAGAAAATGACTTGGGAAGACATTGAGATAGCCTTCGTAGCCTAATATGACTTCAATGTTGAATTGAAAATGACTACCCGGGAATTGGAAAGCACTAAGATGGATGAAAAGGAAAGTTTTGCCGACTTTGTAAAGCGTTGGAGAGCAAAGGCCGTTCAAATGCAAAACAAGCTGGATCTCAAGGAATAGATACGAACCATAACCAAGAACTTGCCAAGTTCCTTCGCCCCATACATGGTTCTCTCGACCAAATTTGGTTTTACTCAAATCCAGTGGCTCCTGTCTCAGCCAAATGAAAGCTCTTTATTGATAAGTCATGTTTGAAATCAGGGAGCTTTAAATATAAAGAAATTAGGCTGCAGATTTGACTCATTTTTTTGGTTCTAGCTAGGTGACTGCGGGATGCATACAAAAAACATACTGTAATATTGTAATTTATGTAGGAATTTGTTCTGTTAGTTTATTAGGAACTAATTGAGGATTTGAGAAGTTGAAAATCATAAAGGTTCACTGGGGATTGGTGTACGTAGATAGAAGGTCACATAGATGATTTTTAAGTTAAAGGAAATCGGAAGATAAGAGATGATGTGATTGGCAATTAGCTAGAGGAATGATGGTTTAATGGGATTCTTAGAGGTTATCCACTGAATCCAGATCCGTTGGAGGTTATCCACAAAGTCCAGTTTGGGAGAAGAGAAATAAAGCTAGGATATGGCAGTTGATTGTCAATTCGAAACCTTAGGATATGGTATTGCGTGATCGCTCTTTTTGAATAGGAGATAAAAGGGTGATGTGTATTATAGTACCAGGTTATGGTCTATAAACTCCTAAGGTTACGGTTAGTTCCTTGTGGGCTCAGTGGTTACGGTTAGTTTCCTGGGGAATTCATCCTTGCCAGGCGGCCGATGACTCCAACTAAGTAAATAATTAAAGCCATGTCACGGGGCTCCCGATTAGGGCAAGCAAGGGGGAGCAGTATCACGAGTGGCCATAGTCCTAGTGGTTAGTGTGAGAGGATGTTTCCCCATAGTCCTAGTGGTTAGTGTGAGAGGATGTTTCCCAAGGGTTGAGATTCTAGATTTCACTAAGTTAAAGGCTAGTAATTGAAATTGATCGCTTGCTGCTTTAATTGTTCTTACTGTAAATGTATTGTACATGCCCTTGTTTGTAAGTAATGGGTTTCAGGGGGTTTTGGCTACTAACCGTCATCACTCATGATATTATGTTACCCTAGTAACTCGAAACGCCAGGCACCGAAGACAGAACAGAAGTGTCGTACAATCCGACTGAGGTCAACGCTATTGAGGAGGGAGCCGAAGAACCTTGGCTTCCGTATGCGTCGTTGCTCTGATTTAGTTTAAGTCAACTATATTTTGCAAGCTTCAAAGTTTATTTGGGGAATTGTAATATTTGGTCAAATTTGGCTACTTCAATTTAATTCGATATGGTTGTAATATGATGACATCTGCTTTTGAAACAGTGATGTATTAAATCTATGAATTTTAACTAGAAAAATTGTCTTTTAAATGTTTTTATGAATGCTCTAAAATTCGGGGCGTTACATGGGGTAGATGCAAACGTGATTTTGCCACCACTTGAATGTGGATCTACAATATAAGCCCGTGATGCAAAAAAAGAGAAGATCAGTCGTACAGCACGTAGACACTGTTATCGAGGAGGTTGACCGTTTGCTAGAAGCAAAGGCCATACAAGAGGTCTACTACCCTGAGTGGTTGTCTAACACTATGGTAGTAAAAAAGAAAAATGGAAAGTGGCGTGTCTATGTCGACTTCACCGACTTGAACAAGACATGTCTAAAAGATAGTTTCCCTCTCCCAATGATAGACCAATTGGTGGATTCAATAGCAGGGTATGGGAGGATGAGTTTCCTCAACGCATATCGAGGATATCATCAGATTGCTATGTACAGGCCCGATCAAGAGAAGACTTCTTTTATCACACCAAGAGGATTGTACTGTTACAGTGTCATGCCTTTTGGTTTGAGGAATGCCGGTGCAACATACCAAAGGTTGGCAATGATTATACTAAAGAAGTTACTCAGCAAAACTATGGAGGTGTACATAGATGATGAGGTGGTCAAGAGCAAAAAATCAGGATGACATAGCAGACTCAAAGGAAGCCTTTGAGATTCTGAGAGAGTACAAGCTGAAACTCAACGCCTCGAAGTGTGCATTTAGAGTTATTTCAAGAAAGTTCTTGGGTCACCTTATGACCATAAGAGGGATAGAGGCAAATTCCCGACCAAATAACAGCTTTGTAGAGGCTCCAAAGTTTGAGGACCACGAAGGAGGTCCAAAGACTTACTAGAATGGCAACAGGCCCTAACAGATTCGTCAGCCGGTCCAGCGGTAAGTGTAGGCCCTTCTTTCTGTTGCTGAAAAAGAGAGAAGGATATGAATGGAGAGAAGAATGTGAACTGGCATTCCAAGACCTGAAGAAGTACTTGGCAGCAGTCCCGCTCTTGTCTACTCCTGAACCAAGTGAGTCCTTAATTTTGTACTTAGCAATCTCTCAACATGCTATTAGTGCAGTATTACTGAGGGATAAGGGATCCGAGCAAATTCCTGTCTACTACGTGAGCAAGACGTTGTTGGATGCAAAAATGAGATATCTGCAATACCACTATAGCCAACGAGGGCAAGTTGGGGGCCAATTGGGAAGGCCATATCGAGTTACTAAAATTGTGGGTATAGGGACTTAGAGATTGGTAGACCTGGATAGGAACTCGGTGCCAAGGCCCTAGAATGTCCATAATCTGAGAAAGTTCTTTGTTTGAAAGACTTCAGTTTGATTTTTCATTCTGTTTTAGGATGCACATCATGATTGTGTGGGAATTATGACTAGAATTCCCTTGTTTTTTAGCTTTTGTTAGTTGCAAGGGGTATGCATAACGCCCCCTTAAGTTTTGAATTATGAATAAAATTCTATTTTGGTGAAAATACGAAGCTAGTCACTCATTCTTTGTCCTCCCTTCGTATTAGGGAGTAGAGAGTTGGTCCATACATACAATGCAAATTGACGAGTTATGAAATTTTGAGTTGCATATGAAGACATGCAACATTATCTGAGTACAAGCGAACTTAGAAACTTTCCCTGGAATAAGCAATCTTGGGTTGCATACGAAGAAATGCAAAGAATATTTTCAAGTTCGTGAAACCTTGGAATGCATACAAGAAAGTACACAATTCTACCAAATATGAATACATTTGGACATTTGTCTAAGTACGAGAAACTTAAGAGTATAACCTAAGTATGAATATACTTAGGAATTAGCCCAAGTACGTGAAACCTTGGGGAGCATACGAGAATATGTAGATTTATCTAAGTTCGAATACACTTAGAAATTTTTTTGAGTACGAAATACTTAGGGTTGCATACGTGAACATGCAACATTATCTAAGTACGCATATACTTAGAAGTTGATCCAAGAATGTGACCACTTAGGATGCATACAACAAATAGCTAAGTACGAGCATTACTTAGATGGTTATCCAAGTATGAACACACTTGAAGAGCAATCAAACAAGTTAAGTACGAAATACTTAACTTTGTACGAAAAAATACACAAGTCTGCCATGTACGAAACACTTGGGCGAGCAAGTATAGTACAAAAAGTGTGTATGAATGAACGGACAAAATTGGCCAAGCACGAAGGGACTAGGTCTGTAAATAAATCTGGTAACGATTGAGTACGGTCGAGGTATATGAGGAGACACACAAACCCAACTAAGTATGAATGCTTAGATGTGTATAAATAAAGACACAAAACTAGGGTGTGTGCATGTAAGCACAACAATACTAAGTTCGAGAAACTTAAGAAGCATGTATATTGCATGTGTTTGGTCTTAGAAAGAACAAGCTAAGGATACTTGTTCTCCATGCTGGGGAGCAAAGAGCATTCGTCAGAAATATTTATTGGGTACGATCAAACTCCGAATTTGGCTAAGTATGAATAAACTTAGGCCATGAAAAATGCTACAATCCGATTGAGTACGATCAAACTCAAAGTTTGGCTAAGTATGAGTAAACCTAGTCCATGATCATGAACGGTGCTGAAATTTGATTGAGTATGATCGAACTCGAATATACTTAACTACTGATAAACTTGGCCAGTCTGCCAAGCATGGTTGAGCTTAGGCAATACCAAGCACGAAAACTTGGGTAAGTACGAGCTAAATTAAAAACAGGTATGAATAAACCTGAACTATGTCAACGAAGAATGTCAAAAGTAGACCCCAGTACGGAAAGGTTTGAGGCCCGCGCAGCGAATATTGCTTGAATCATGACAAGCGAAGATTGTCAGACAAAGGCCCAAGCATGAAGAAGTTTGGGGCCCGAGCAACGAACATGATTGTTTCTGAATACGCATTAAGTGGTAGGATTCTATTTTGGAGGGTAGAAAGGATGCGAGTAAAGCAGCTAGGACCGCGGCTTAGGCAAATGAGCTCAATGTTGAAAATTTAACGTCGGCCGAATTTGAGGAACTTTTGGGAATCAGTACTTTCCGGACTCTTCTCGCAAGTAGTTGAGGTATCAATTTGAGAAGCTTGAACAGGGTGACATGACATGACTATTTTTGAGAAATAAGGGAATTTGGGAACCGAGGCAACCGGCCGTCACCGAAAGTTCTTCTTCGGGAACTATTGGAAGTCAATAGAGGAAGCGACCAAGGGAACCATCTTCAACAACTCAAGGCCAACCGAGTGTTAAGGCATCAACCATTTCTTCTAGGGTTCAAAGAGCTGATTCTAGGCCATCGGTTACATGTCATCGATGTGGCCAACCAGGTCACTTCCAAGCAAATTGCCAAGCAAATGAGTGTTATGTGTGCGGGGAGTTTAACCATCTAGCCAAGGATTATCCTTGGAGAGTGAGAAGCGCTCAGAGTGAGTCGGTTTCTGTGTAGCAGCCGAGGTCAGGGCATGGGTTTAGACAGCAATCGTTCAGGGGTACACCAAGGCAACAAAAACAGCACGGTAGAATGCCATTGGATTGTATTTGTCGAGATTGTGAACTTCTTATTCAGGATCGCCGCTTCACTTTTGATTTCATCATGTTAGGTATGTTAGGCTTTGATCTTATCTTAGGAATGGATTGGTTATCTTTGTTTCATGCCACTATTGAGTATTTCACGTGTCAAATTCATATTTGTCCACCTGGGGGTGCTTGTTTTGAGTTCTTCGGGGAACGTCGGGAACCATAGTAACCGTATTTGTGTGGGTCTCAAGAGTAGGAGTCTGTCTATTCATTGTTAGCGAGTTTGACTCTAGATGAGGACAAGTCCGTGTGTGGGGAGTTACCCTTTATTGTTTGTGATTTCCCAAATGTGTTGGAGTTACTTGGTCTACCTCCCGAGAGAGAAGTTGAGTTTTCCATCGAGTTACTTCCTGGTACCACTCCAATCTTTGTACCTCCTTATTATTTCACTCCCGCTGAACTTAGGAATTAAAGGTCCAGTTGTAGAAATTGGAAAATTTGGGGTTTATTCATTCGAGCACATCTTCATGGGGACCACCGGCACTTTTAGCACAAAAGAAAGATGGTTCACTCCGTTTATATATCGATTACCATAAACTCAACCATGTCATCGTTATGAATTAGTATCCTATGCCTAGAATTGATGATTTGTTTGATCAACTCCGGGGTGCAACTTGTTTCTCTAAAATCGATTTAAGGTCCTATTATCACCAGTTAAGAGTCCGATGAGAGGACATTCTAAAAATTGCTTTTCATACATGCTGTGGTCATTATGAATTTGTAGTTATACCTTTTGGGTTGTGTGGGCAACATGCCCTTTAAAAGGATTCCGTTCCTTTTAAATGCCGGTTCAAGGGAGTGCTAAAACTGGATGACAAGCGCTCGCAAAATGCAGAGTCACCACTCGGGTTTAAAGGTCCAATGCCCAAGGAACCGTATTCAAAGCACTTGCCGCGCTGTTTGATATGAAAAAGTGAAAGCACCAGTCCGTCATAACCATATCTGAGTTCGAGAGCCAGGTTACGAAAGGAGAAGGTTTTATGGCACCCCTCTCGCCCAATCCAGAGATCGGTCTGTACTTAGGCATTTGCGAAAAGGTTATTTGTTTGCGATTCTGTTTGATTAATCAATTCTTTAGCCAATTAGGGTGAGGAAATATTTAATCGGGGATTAAAACTGTAACATGTTTGCAGGATGTGAGTGATAGCATGGATGGCATGAAACACTAGAAAATTAATGAGATAAAACTGAAAACTGAGATTGAATATCAAACAGTGCATTTGTATGAATTTGACACAAATAATGGCCAATTTGCATGCACGGATCTACTACATGCAAGTAAACCATCGCGCAGCAGACCCAGACAATCGCGCGAGGGTTGATGGCCTACCAGCAGGTTGAATTTTATCCCCTTCTGGGCTCTGGAATGACCAGTGCTCACCTAGGACAAACCAAGCAGTTTTAAAGGTTGAAAAGCCCTACAAATTAATAAAACACCCCATAAACAGTGTGGGGACAAAATAATGGCCTAAGGCTGAACTACTCGTCCAAGGTCACTCACTAGTGAGAAGCAGTCTAATGCGCGAGGGTGGCGCTCCGGATCGCGATGGAGTCAGTCTGCCGCACGACGGTTGCGCCCTGGCGCGCGATGGTCTGAGCCCTTTAACCAGTGTCTGGTTCACACGTTTCTTGGTTCTAGGATAGGTCCAGAATGATCCCAGGGGTACTCCAAAATAGTAGAAACACAAACTAGCAATTTATACTAAGGAAAGCGGTAAACAGGTAATTGTCATGCTTGCAAAGTGATCTATATGTAAATAAATACACAAAAACAACAAGACACCAATCCCCACGATGACCATCGCGCGAGACCTGATATAGTTATGTGCGTGACTAGGTCCATCGTGCATTGGTTCTTACCACAACGGTTTTTGAAACTTTGCTAGCTTTAGGACCATGACTGATATTAATTACCAGCCTTGGCCCTGCCAGTCCCCCCTCAGGGATCAGAACAGAAAACAGTAGGTAAGCTATACCTAAATTGAGTTTGAAAGAGCGCTTGAGCTTTGAGGTTTGAAGTTGATTGAGGTGTGAAAATCGAGGGAAAAGAACAAGCTATGTTCTTTGACACTTGGAATTTACTAAGCCTTTTGAAACCCTCTTTTTTTTTTTTAACCCTTTTAATGGAAGAAGGAGATGGATATTTATAGGAAGGGATGGTGGTAGGTTTGAGCTGCAAACAGAGGAGTTCAGCTAGTCCATGAGGCTAGCTGAGAGTTGTATTGGTGGCCCACTGTCCTCCCCAAGAAAAGTTGGTGGCAGTTTAGTCCGTCGCACGACGGAGTTAGTCTGTCACGCGATGGTGCACCCTGGTGCGCGATGTTGCACCCTGGCGCGCGATGGTCAACGGTCAAGCTTTGACTATTGACCACCACCTGGCAGTTTAACCAGCGCGCGATAGACTGGGAGTAGCGCGCAACAATAGGGTTTTTGGCCTTTAGAAGTGGCTTAGGATTGGTTCCAGGGTTTTTCAAACACTCAAAGCTCAAACACTTGTCATTCTCAGGGTCTTCTTGATCCGTTTTACCATCGAGGAATCAAAAAACCATAAGTAAACTAATCTGAAAGCCCAGATTGGAGTGTCTACAGTAGCCCCTCTTTAGCGGCACTTGAAGCACCATCGACGTGGTACAAGTAATGTCAAAGATTTCTAGACACCCCCTCAAGGCAATCTAGAGCAGAACATACTAGTAAAGTAGGCTTGTAGACTTAAGGAACCTAATCGGTGGAATAGACAGGCAGTCCATTGCCGGTGATGGAAGTAGAAGTGGACGAGCGAATTGCAGCTTGTTGATCGAATTTGGATAGGACAGGCTGTCGCTGCAAATTTGGAAAAGGCAGGCCGTCATTGCTGGGGAACAATTAGTTGCACATGGGTGGACCATTGAACGATATTCTAATCGTTGTTGAGGGAGTGAACACGGACGATATTCTAATCGTCGTTGACGGATTGAAACAGACGATACTTTGACCGTCGTTGATGATATGGCTGATCATCATTGAATGGACTAAAACGGACAATATGGCCGATCGTTGTTGAGATGACCAAGAAGGACGATATGGCTGACCGTCATCGCTGAATAGACTAAGACAGACGACATGGCTAATTGTCATCGCTGAATGGATTGAGATAGGCGACGCGGCTAATTGTCATCACTGAATGGACTGAGACAGGCAATATGCTGATTGTCATCGCTAAATGGACTGAGACATGCGACGTGGTTGATTGTCATCATTGAATGGACTGAGACAAGCAATGTGGCTGATTGTCGTTGATGATATGGCTGACCATCACAGATGATATGGCTAACCATCGTTGATTGAATAGGACCGGATGTCGTTGGTTTGGATGGTCGGATCATCAGTCTAAATGATCGAGCCGTTGCAAGTTGGACAGGACTGGCTATCGCTGATTTGGAGACGGGAAGATCAGTGCGCAGAATGATCAAGCCATTGTAGATTTGACAGGACTGGCTGTCGTTGATTTGAAGGGGCAGATCACTATACAAAATGATTGAGCCATTGGAGGTTGGACAAGACCGGCTGTCGTTGATTTGAATGGGCGAATCAGTGTGTAGAATGATTAAGCCGTTGAGAAATTGGATAGGACTGGCTGTCATTGAATTGGTGAGCGGAGCCGTTGAACATTAGGATAGGACCGGCTGTCGTTGAATTGGAGACGGGAAGATCAGTGTGCAGAATGATCAAGCCGTTGAGAAATTTGATAGGACCGACTGTCATTGAATTGTTCTGTAGAAGATTTTATCGCATCCTGCTATGAGAACAATGCCGCAAGAGATTTTTTGAACGCATCCGTCGGCAAACAAATCGTGGATTCAGGGAGATTTCTTCGCATCCATTGACCAACAATAACAAAACCGCAGGAGATTGCATCGTATCCTTTGGCAAACAAATCAAGAGTTAGGAAGATTTCCATTATCTCCACTAAACAAATAGAACAAAACCGCAGGAGATTGCATCGCATCCTTTGGGAAACAAAGACTTGATGGTAACCATTCTGGCCACCTTCCTATTTTCAATAGTTGATATACACAATATGCAAAGATGTCTACAAACAAAATGCACAAATTGAAAATGTAGATGCAAGCTAAGGGCGGCTCCTAAGAGAACAACGATGCTTAAGTACCACCACTGAGCCTCAGTACTTTATTGTCTTTTGCTTCTGAGATGCGTGTCTAGACAAATAAACGCTTAGGCGGGCTAGCGCGTCCAGTTGACATGTAGTAGCATTGGGCCTGCGTGCCCCTTCTTCTATGCTTAGGCAGGCGTGCCCCCGAGATGTGCTTTGCTTGGCCCTGGGCCAAAATACCCTTATCGTTGACGAAATTTCACAGCTTGTGAATTAGAGATGATAGGGTAGCAATGTAAAAATTGCATTTTCTAGTTTATTGACATGTAAATCATGCGCTAATATCTAATTTGCATTAACAAGTGAACTGAGTCGATACACAAACACGCGCATTTGCACAAACTCGCCTAACTCAAACGAAAAGGGAGAAAGATCCCCAGGATACAATGCGGATCCTTGGACACATGGAAAATAATACAGGTGAAACTGACAATTGTAAGGTCAAAATAGATGTACAATGACATGTATGAACAAATAGAACCGAGAAAAGCATCTTAACATGACAAAAGATTGAAATCTAGAAAAATGCCACAAAAATGGACATAAGACGCAAACGATGACACATATAGGCCCAAACTGAAACCGACACTCCCGTGCAGTCACGTTAAATCCACATGAGCTGTATGGTATGACAAAACTCGGCAAAAGCCCCTTGAACAGAACTCGAAGGTAGTAGCTGACTGCTATTAAATGCTGCTCGAATTGAATACGTACGTGCAAGTTTGAGACCAACGCGTATTACTTTGAACAAACGCACGTGAACCTCAAACAAACGTGCGTGACTATAAGTCTGCTGTAGCTGTTCACACCAGACTTTGCTGAACTTAGAATAAACTGTGAGCCGTTAGGCCTCGCTGGCATTTCTTTCTATTTTTTATGCTTAAAATCTTTTAAGGCTTTTGCTCAGCTTTGAAATTGAAATAGTAGTTAAAAATAAAATTGAAAGATAAAAGGTTTTCTCCCTTCTAATGCTCCAACGAAAGCTTGTCTTGTTCTCGACCCTTCTCGACCCTTTGTGTCTACCAAAATGTCAACCATGGATCTAATCGATAGATTGTGACCGAGTCCCGAAGAGAGACTGCCTACGTATCCCATTTTTGGGAATCAGGTCAAAACGTAGTTCAGGCTTCACTCAAGTGTTTTACCTCTCCTTTTACGCTCTAACTTTTGCCTAGTACCGCCCATTTGGGTTTTCAATCTAGCGAGCTTTCAAATATTGCCTTTACTTTTGCCTAGACCTCCTTCGTAAGTTTTTGGTCTAGCAAGCTGCTCTAACTTTTGCTTGGAACTGCCCACCCTTAGGGTTTTTAGCCCAACGAGCTTCAGGGAAAAGGCTTTTGAATTGATCCATGCTAGCCAAGGTATTGAATTTGTCGCCATCGAGGTCGATGAAATGGCCGCAGCCCCAGATGAAATGGATGCAAGGTCCAGAGCTCTTCGGCTGGAAGTGTCTCGCTCCGAGTCATCTTTTGACCTTTCTAATTTATACTTAGCAAAATGTTGTTTCTACAAATTTGAATATCGTATGAGGCGTTGGACCTTTTGAGTTTTGCTTTACATGGTTTGGCACCAAGTGGCAAAGGGATTTGATGTTCCTTTACCTCAAGATCAACGTTAGGCATGCCTTTGTAAGACCATGCCAAGTCGTTGATGAATTCTTCGAGCCTGTCTAATCGAGCGCAATGCTACTCTGGGGACAGTGTTGAACCAGCTTTGAACCATTCAGAGGTCTACTTCATCTTTCAAGTTTATTTAAAAATACTATTTCAATTAATAGGCTGAGCATCCCTTTCGTCTTCCCTTTCGACGAGGGAACACATTCCCTTGAGGATAATCCCATCGAAATCTATCCCTTCTTCGTCAAGGTCGACACAGTTTATTCAAAAGCCAACAAAGTACTTAGAAGCAAGATAATGCATATCATAAAGAAAACCCCTCGGGGTTGCCAAGTACAACAGACTCAAAACTTGAAACAAAAGCTACGATGTGGAGGGCTAAGAGGCACAACCTCCGACTCTGAGCTAGACTTGGACGACTCAAATGATTGTGTGTCAGATTGACAAAATGCCAATGCAAACTAGACGCGGTTTGAAAATGCAAGTTTTATAGTTACCCTTGGTTTTCACAACAAAAGGGGTAAGGTCCTCAAGGGTGTTAGGCCGAAGCAACAGCACTTTGGCTTCCTCAGCTTCTTTGACCAAACCTTCTTGGAGCTCCCATGAACAATGAACCTTAGCTTATCAGTCGACAGTGAAGAGCTCAATTTCCCAACCTACGGCCATCATGTTAATCTCCAGTTCGAATGGGATGGATATGATTGGTTTGGGTTGGTTTTCTGGGATGATATAGTGGCTATGGTTGAATATGGTGGAGCTAGGGTTGATTTTAGTGGAGGTGATAGATATCTGACCAATCAGAGGGTCAGTGTTGCGTTGAGGCAAGGAGTTGGAAATGACGTTGGGCTTTGGTGGAACTTAAACCGTGCCATTGTCAATGAGATCTTGAATCTCATGTCGAAAATGATAGCATGCATCAGCGGGATGGCAAGGCATTTGGTGGAAGGCACAGAAGAGGTAAAGCTTGTAACCAGAAGGTAGGACTTTTGGTAGAGAAGTTAGGGTCAAGGGTTTGAGATGCCTAGACTTGATGAGTTTGTCCATCACTACGGATAGAGGTGCTTCAAAAACAGAGAAACTTTGAGGTTGGGTTCGAGCTCGGTAGCTTTGGGCGTTTTGAACTTGATTGACATCGGCAGCGCGATTGGAATCGAAAGCCGGAGCATCGCTCCCACTTGTAGCTCTATTAGAGTAGTTGTTGTTACCAAACAGCGTGCTACTATTTCCAAAATAGGGCCGCGGCTTCGCTTTCTATGAGGAGGACTCTCCCCTAGGCAGAATTCCACTCTGCAGTGCATCCTCAATGATTCGAAGAAGGTCTCAAAGTTTGCAAATGCTTGAACCAACATGAGGTGCTTGGCAAAGTCAGACTGAAGATTATAGGAGATGATGCGAAGTTGATCCCTCTCACTCGAGCGATCAGTCATTAAAGCAGTTTTGGCTCTTCACCTCTTAATGAAATTCGTAAAGGACTCTTTTGCTTCTATTTTGGTGGATTCTAACTCTCCCGAGTAGTCATCTTGAGCTAAGAGTTGTGGTTGTACTGTGAGACAAAGGTAGCCCCAATATCTTCCCAAGTCCTTCTTTTGGAGATGTCAAGCGATAGAAACCAATGGAAGGCAGGCCCAGAAAGAGTTTGAGGGAAGAGCTAAGACATGGCCTCACTTTCCACCCCCAGCAGCTTCATTGCAGCATATAGCCAAAGAGATGAGTCTTGGGATCACCGCTCCTGTCGAACTTAACCAAGTCAAGCATCTTGAATTTGTCAAGAAGCCTAGCATTGGGGTACAAACAGAGGCGATCCAGGTTGATTCCCCACGCACTGATCTTCTTGGATTTTGAAACAGCTTCTTCCAGCTTAGCCATCTTGGCCATAAGAGCAGTTATGTTAAGGTTTTAAAAAGGCCTAACAACAGTGGGGTTTAGATTTGGTGTAGGCACACGAGCCTCTCTAGGGATGGGTTGAACGATGAACCAGCCTTCACGGTTTGGATCCTTAACAAAGGCGAGGGTGGCATGAACATCCTCATCGTCCTCGTCCTCCTCTTCAACCACTGGTGGAAGACGAGTGTTGATATGGTCATTCAAGCTAGTGATGTTAGCATCTGTCTGAGTGGCCTTCTGTTGCATAACAGTGATACTGTTCTGAAGATTTGTGAGCATAGTTTCAAGGTTGAATGGTTGATCTGCCATCACAAATTTTTCAATAAAGCTTGATGAAGAAGCTGGAGATGGGAAGCCGGCGGCGTGGCTTTTTGCAATATCGATGGCGAACCCGGCTATAGGGCGACCAACAGTGAACCTGGAGAAGCCTCCGTTGCAACTAACAGTGAATCAAGTCTGACAAGCTTCTGAACTGGATTCTGAAGACGTTTCCAAGTAGGTTGGCTCTTCATTTCGGTACTCTCTTGTTTGGTGCAATGGTTTCAAACTAGACAGTAAAGTAATTGAAAGCTCAGTGACGTTCCTACAGCAACAGTTAATTGCAAGAAGAAATGCAATGTACACATCATCGTCGGTGTCCTACTAGACTCTACAACTACAAACGAGTCTGTCTCATGATGTTCGGATGCTGCCAGAATCCTCAGATTTCTTTTCGAGGGTGTATCCTTTGAATAGATCAACTGATCCTAAGAGATGTCAAAACAGTCTAAGCCTTTGACTATTCCGTTCTCGAAGTTTCAACTTTAGAGTCAGAACATCTTGGTGTAGATGACGAGATACCAGAACCGGGGCGGCGTACGTTACACAATGCCATAGCCTAAACGGTGTACGTGTTGCGCATGATAACCAAGATGGTATAAGCATTACGGCATTCTCTTCGTTGTTCCTCGTTTTCTGTTTGAAATCTCGATCGGGCATTAGACAAGGACTTAGAAAGTCTTGATTTCCCAAAGTCTCGTTGATCTAAGAACTTTGAAAATTGATAACATGCACCATCAAGATGCATGACTCTTCATTGGGCCACGATAGCATCCTAATAAGCATAAGACAGACTCGAAAGAGAGACAACCTAGAAGCCGCCCTAAACATGCTCTTACGCAAAACGGTATGTATGTATAGTGCATGCGATAGAGAAAGTAGTAACACATAGACAGTATATGAGGGTTAGATGCAAATAGATCTTACCCTGTAGGTACCTATCCTAGTTTGGAGAGTTCTAATGCTTTGTATATGCAAATGCTGGTTTTGGCTTGTAACAGATTCCTCGGACTAAAGCAAAGATATACCTCCCGCTGCCTGTGTAACCGCAGAATAACAGTCAAACAGTAGAATGACTTATCATCGTCGAAGGTTGTTGGACATTCGGGGTCCCCGGGCTTCGGTAAACCGTGTTGGCTTGCCAAAACGCTCCAACGCGGCTATCCAACATCGATGCAAATGAAGATGCTAAAGAAATTGATTAATGGAATAGAATCGAAAATTCACAACTGCCGTTTAAAATTTGGCTTTCTTTATTGATCAATACTTAGAAGAAACTACACGAGAGAACAATCGAAAAAGCCCCAGTCAGGATGGCCGGACACGAGATTCCTGTTAAATCACCAATTCTTTCTTTAGTAGCTCGAAGCTCACAATTTCGACAGACTTTTGTGGGATTGTTCTTAAGCTTATTAAAATCTAAGTATAGATCAATATTGGTTCGTTCCCTAGAAGAGTCGCCACTGTGGGCAGCGTGCCCTTTAAAAGGATTCTGTTCCTTTTAAAAGCCGGTTCGAGGGAGTGCTAAAGCTAGACGACAAGCGCTCGCAACATATAGAGTTGCCACTAGGGTTTGAAGGTCCGACGCCCAAGGAACCGTATTCGAAGCACTTGTTGCGCTGTTTGATTTGAAAACGTGAGCACCAGTCCGTCATAACTGAAAAATCCTAGATCAACTAGGATTAAAAATATTTGCTATTTTTTATCTTTTTAATAAATAAATGCACCAATCAATATATGAGCTATTCACACGAACGAGAAGCAATAAAGAGATGAACACAAGATATACGTGGAAAACCCAAAACGGGAAAAAACCACGGGAAGGAATCAAACACTACTAAACACGAGGTTACAAGAACTCTTACGATAAGTTTGAATTCCACAAACCTAAACCTAGACGCTCTTGCTGAATCCACGTACACCTCTCTGAATGCTTGACCGCCGCTGCCTTGAATCCACAAGCTTTCCGTTTGCCTCCCGGAAATCCACCGAAGGACTTGAACTTGCCCAAAAATCTTCCTTAGGGCTTTTCTCAAATAAGTTGAAGAAGATGTTGAAATCTCTTGAAGATGTCTTGTACACTCAATGATCCATCGATCCCATTGTACTCCAAGATCCAAAAGAATAAAAAAACCGTGTACGTATGTTGGCTGCTCTTTTTCCTTAAATCACAATACACGTTTTTGTATATGTATGTGGCTTGTCCTCTTTTCCTTTTCTACGGCTGCGTGATCCCAAGCCAATAAATCATTGCAATCAAAACCTTATTTCCTTTATCAACCTGCTGCCGCGATTTTCTTTCTTTTAGAATCCTTTCTTTCCAAAAACTCCTCCTTATTAGATCCACTCCTAATCCCTTCAGCCTTCACAAGCATAATAACTCTCATTCGTGCATTACAAAAATTATTAATTCCATTCCACTCCTAAAACAAATAAAAATAAATAAATAATCGCAATTACACAGACGAATGTGTTTTGACGCATGCCATTGACAATCATAAAAGTTTTGCCCTTACAATAACCATATCTGAGTTCGGGAGTCAGGTTACGAGAGGAGAAGGGTTTTATGGCACCCCGCTCGCCCAATCTGTAGATCGGTCTCTACTTAGGCATTTACGAAAAGGTTGTTTGTTTGCGATTCTGTTTGATTAATCAATTCTTTAGCCAATTAGGGCAGGAGAAAGGTTAATCGGGGATTAAAACTATAACTTGTTTGCAGGATGTGAGTGATGGCATGGATGGCATGAAACACTAGAAAAGTAATGAGATAAAACTCAAAACTGAGATTGGATATCAAAGAGTGTATTTGTATGAATTTGACACAAACAATGGCCAATTTGCATGCACAGATCTACGTGCATGCAAGTTAACCATTGCGCGGCAAACCCAGACAATCGCGCGAGGGTTGATGCCCTATCAGCATGTTGAATTTTATCCCCTTCTGGGCTCTGGAATGACCAGTGCTCACCCAAGACAAACCAAGCAGTTTTAAAGGTTGAAAAGCCCTACAAATTAATAAAACACCCCATAAACAGTGTGGGGACAAAATAATGGCCTAAGGCCGAGCTACCCGTGCAAGGTCACTCATTGGTCAGAAGCAGTCTAGCGTGCGAGGGTGGCACTTCGGCACGCGATGGAGTCAGTTTGGCGCGCGATGGTTGCGCCTTTGCACGCAATGGTCTGAGCCTTTTAACCAATGTCTGTTTTACACGTTTCTGGGTTCTGGGACAGGTCCAGAATGATCCCAAGGGTACTCCAAAATAGCAGAAACACAAACTAGCAGTTTATACTAAGGAAAGCAGTAAACAGGTTATTATCATGCTTGCAGAGTGATCTATACGTAAATAAATACACAAAACAGCAAGACACCAATCCCCACGAGCACCATTGCACGAGACCTGGTATAGTCGGTCACGTGGCTAGGTCCATCGTGCATTGGTTCTTACCACAATGGTTTTTGAAACCTTGCCAGCTTTAGGACCAGGACTGGTATTAATTACCAGCCTTGGCCCTACCAGCCCCCCTCCGGGATCAAAACAGAAAATAGTAAGTAGGCTATACTTAAATTGAGTTTGAAAGAGCGCTTGAGCTTCGAGGTTTGAAGTCAATTGAGGTGTGAAAATGGAGAGAAAAGAACAAGCTATGTTCTTTGACACTTGGGATTTACTAAGCCTTTTGAAACCCTTTTTTTTTAACCCTTTTAATGGAAGAAGGAGAGGGATATTTATAGGAAGGGATGGTGGTAGGTTTGAGCTGCAAACAGAGGAGTTCAGCTAGTCCACGAGGCTAGCTGAGAGTTGTATTGGTGGCCAACTGTCCTCCCCAAGAAAAGTTGGTGGCAGTTTAGTCCGTTGCACAACGGAGTTAGTCTGCCGCGCGATGGTGCACCCTGGTGCGCGATGGTCAATGGTCAAGCTTTGACTATTGACCACCACCTGGCAGTTTGACCAGCGCGCAATAGACTAGGAGCAGCGCGCAACAGTGGGGTTTTTAGCCTTTAAAAGTGGCTTAGGATTGGTTCAAGGGTTTTTCAAACACTCAAAGCTCAAACACTTATCATTCCCAGGGTGTTCTTGATCATTTCATCATCGGGGAATCAACAAATCATAAGTAAACTAATCTGAAAGCCCAGATTAGGGTGTCTACAGGTTGACGAATGAGCCGGCAACTTTCATGGACTTAATGAATCGTATCTTTCGTGTCTACCTTGATCGTTTTGTGGTTGTTTTTATAGACGATATTCTCATATACTCACCTTTGGAGAAGGAACACCAATCTCATCTCACTATTGTTCTTGAACTCTTTAGAGAGCATTGCTTGTACGCTAAGCTTAGTGCTTCGTCAAGACTTCCGACGTGGAAGAATATTACCCCAAGCGTAGGGCTTAATACGTCATTTGAAGCATAATAATCCGGAGAAGTCCGGGATCGTACCCAAGGGAATTAGTTTATGGCTCGCCTCGGATTTGTAGATGCAAGTAGGGTTTTCGACTTTTAGCCAGTCAACTTGGTTTTACTTTGAACGGTGGAATTAAAATGGCTAATTAAGAACTAATAAACTAGGAAAAAGACAGGTTAGGTCTAGGAATCCTAGCACTCATGACTTGGGCTAAATCACATTTTTCACCAATCCACACGATTTAAAATACACAATTGTAGGTATCAAAACCGGGAAAAAGAGATTCGATTATCAAGCTAGCTCTAGAACCCATTTGGTGAACCCCTCGAGCGACAGAGCTCTAAGCATCATGTGTGGTAGGTAGGCGAAGCTCCTACCTACACATGATCAAAGAGGTTAACACCTCGGTAACTCCCCAAATGAATCCGAACCCCACATTAATTTTCAAATCTAAAAATTGAAGCTTTATTGGTGAAAAATGCAATTTTTACCCAAGCCACGGGATGCTAATCATCCCATGACCCAACCCTCGAAACTACTCACGCATATCTACGAAGATAAGAGCAAGCGAAAATTGACTAAGCATAATTGAAAAGACAAGACTAGAATTAAACTAGAGATTAAGATAGATCGGGACTAGAGCAACAACTTTAATAAAGGCGAAATTATCAAAAACTAACTAATTAAGGCAGAAAATTAAATATTGAAAGGCTGAAAAACAAGAACACTCAAGAACAATGCAAAAAGCAAAAATGAACCTAAGCTAGATCTAGAAATTATCCTAAAAACGTCCTACTACTTCTTTGTACAAAATGATGTCACAAACTTATATACTCAGGAGATCCACGCCTGGAATATTCCCACGATGCTCTGAAGATTCGCCCCTAAGGCCCTCGGCATCGATGGCAAAGTGCTTAAGATGGGCCACTAAGGGGCTCGGCATCGATGTAAAGCCATTTAGTCCATCGATGCCGAGCTTAATAAGGGACTGGAGCACTAATGACCTCGGCATCGATGTCAAATTTGGCATCCCATCGATGCCGAGCTCAATAGTGGAGCTGTGCCTTGATCTTGCCTTGGCTCTGCTCGAGCGTCGCCTGGTCTTGCCTTGGCGTCGGCTGCTTCTGCCTTGGCAACGGCTTCTTCTGCCCGGGCTGTTCCTCTTGCTTTGGCTCTGCCTTGGCGTTGCTCAGCCGTCGGTCACGCCTTAGCCTTGGCCTCGCCTTGCTCAGCCTTGACGTCGGGTAACTTTTGCCTGAGATGCGCCTTGGCGATGGTCTTCTGCCTGGGCTCTGCCTGAGCTGCGCCTTGGCCATCGGGCAACTTCAGGCCATGACATGCCTTAAGCCTTTAAAGCTCCTTATTAAGCGATTCTCCTACAAAACAAAACAAACAAACTCTACGAGACAACTAAGTTAAAAACAACTAATTAATGAGTAAATTAAACTAAACCTAGACACTAGCGCGCCCTTTCATTACATTTCTGGGTGCTTATCACGCCCCCCAACTTAAGGTTTGCTAGTCCCTAGCAAATAACATACGAAAAATAGCAAACTAGAACTATGCAATCCTTCCGTATTCACAACTTAGAACATGCTCAACATTACCAACTAGCAAGAGTTCAACAATCCGGCTTTTTATTTCATTTCTACAATTCACAATTTCAGCATCCAACTAAACAGGCTAAGTAACAAGCAAGTCTAAGAGCAAGCTAAAAAGGTTTGTGTCCTCGACCAATGAGAGGATACGGGACACAAAACTTGCGAGTTCAGACTAAACCATATCCACCGGTGAAGTGCTTGACAAACAGGCAATAGTGAACAAGAAATACTATGCCTCAAGAAACTACAGCACTTTATTCAACAGAATTAAACACAAGCAGATGAAATTTGGATAACGAAAGGAAAGCATGCCATTAACTAATTATGCAACCATCAGATAGTCAATCATAAAGGAATCCAGGCGCACAAAAGATCAAGTAAGGACTTTTTCAGCTTGTAATGACCTTGGTTACAAAGGGAAGGGACTACAAAATAGTGTAGTGGCCATATGCTAGCATGGTTCATCTACCCTTGGCCACTACCAACCCTAAACTACCCAAGACATTACCACATGCCAACCAAACACCAAACAAGGTTACGAAGAAGGAATAAAGAAAAACTACGAAATAAGGCCTACTAAAACTACTACCACCGACTCTATCACATCTAGTCACCATCCTCATCCGGCTTCTCATGATATTGAGTCTTGAGCTTCCCCTTTCCATCGTATTCTTTCTCATCCGAAATGAATTCATAAGTCAAACCAATTCTCTTATCAAAGTATTCAACACTTTTTTGAATCCGCCCTTTCATAGCATTTCTTTGATTTCTTTTCTTTGAAGAATAGGGTCATTTGAGGTGAGATTAGTAGGGAGAGATATTGATGAGCCAATTTTGGGGCTCTTTGGAGAGGGATATGAAAACTTGGGACTTTTGCTTTTGTAGTGAGAGAGGAAAGATAGGGAATCGTGTATCAATTTTTTGTCTTCTTGCATTCCAACCACTTTTATCACATTCACACCACCCCCAAATCTCCTTGAATCATTGAAATCCGAACAATCCTCCGAACAGCCGGTTCCCTAGGTTAAAGCAAAGAATGGGAAAATAACAAGATGCAAAGTAGGACTAGGCGACACATATGTGGTATGATCATGCAAAGAATGCCTTGTATCCTTTCCTAAGTGCGCTTTGGATTCCAAAATGATTGAAAATCGACATTTAAACACAACTAGTCATGGACACGCGATTATTCACCTAACTACAACCATTTTATTGGAAAAGTGGGGATATGGACCAAAACTTGCACAAAAACTTGCTCAAAACTTAACCAATTCAACTTTCAACTAAGCATGCAAATCAAGAAGCACAAAATTCTTAGGATTGCTACGAACTCTTGCCAACTAAAAATGATTGAGCATGCAACAAGTCATGAACAAAACTAAAAACCATGATAAAAGGAAAGGTTTGCAAGTAAAAACTTTTTATTTATTTTTGAAATTTTTGAATTTTCTCATTTTTTTGAATTTTTAAATTTCTATTGTTTTTGGATTTTCAAATTTAACACAAAACACAAAAATGCAACACAAAAAGCACAAAAAACAAACAAATAGCACATAAGCTAACCCCTCCCCCCAACTTAAAGCGATGCTATGCCCTCATAGCATTAGGAACAAGAGCGAAGAGAGGAAGAGTGTGCGAATGTACCGTCTAAGGGGAATGTCAACCCCTAAATACCTCGACCAAGTTGGAGGATTTTATGCCAATGTTTTGCTCCAGCCAGATTAGATGCTCCCAGGGTTCAATCCTTCGATTCTACCAACTCGGAACCATAGCTAGTCACACAGGGCCATATCCAAAGCTTTATCGGACTAACAACCGCGGCGCCTAGCCGCACCCATGCTTAGGGCTCCTGAATGCCTCACTCACTCCGGCTTTAGACCCAATCCACCAAGGCTGGTGTGGTAGCACATAAACCCTGCAGAAGACTTAAGAGAACGACCTTCCACAAAACAATTGACATTAGGACCACCGGCCCATGTTATCTGGTTTCAAACTAAACCAAAATGAAAAGACAGAAAATAAAAGGACAAAAAGAACATGCAAGGAACAAATCAAAACATGCAAAAACATAATGAAATGCACCACCCGATCTTCACGCGATCACACGAGTCATACTTTTCTTCCCATTTCTTACCGGGGGGTAAGTAATGGGTGGCTATACTAGACCGTTGAAAATGTGTTATGCTAGCGCCCGTAATAAAATCTATCGCTCGACCTCGCCAAACAATTAAGTTCAGAGTCCCCTAGGATCAAAAACAAGCAAGGACAAGATACAACCTAGCGTGCACTCCAGGCAATATCAAACCTCACTCACGGACCTAAGTTGCCTCCGATTAGGGGCAATCGCGGAGAGCATGGATCATTAACGATAAACTATTACCAAGAAAAGCTAATGAAAGCCCTTTTTACACTAACACATTAGTGTTATCTTTTCATGTGATTTATCTCCAAGATTTTATTCGATGCAAACATGAAACAACACATAACCAAAACTAAACAAAACATGCATAGCAAAACAAAAGAGAACAAAGCAAGAAAGAAAAGCAAATATGTACAAAAAGAGAGAGAGAAAATGAGAATGAAAACTTAGAGAGAAAAAGAAAGAGAGGGTTTAGCCACACGTGGGCTACAAACATTTAGCATGCCATTAAGAACTATTAGAATAAACAGAGCACTCCAAGCTACACTCTTTGCCAAAAATTGAATTCGACCGTGCCATAAGATAAGATACTTTGAGTAAAGCAATTGCTGAATTCGTTTTAAAAACTTAAGTTCCTCCAAGTGCATAGCCCAAACCAAATCAATTTTCAAGTTGTTGACAAAATCTACAATAAAAGGATGATAAACCACAAGATAATCATCAACACCAAGAAAATCAATATGTTCTATGATTGGCAACTTCTCAAGAATAGGCTCACATGCATCTTGTTTTTCTATCAAAGAGTACAAGAAATTTACCTCAGCATCCATCTCTTTAGCTGTGAGAAGATCAAGGGACGGAGGATTTGAAGGGACAATTGCAGCTTCCATGGGCGCCAACTCTTCGACGATTTGACCATAAGCATCTGGTTTAGCCAACAACGAGTACAAGTAATCCACTTCGGCATCCATTTCCTTAGCGGTGAGAGGTTTTGCCAATGGATCTTCATAGTACACGCCCGAAGTTTCAAGTATGTTTATCTCGTGAGCAAGAAGTAATTCCTCTGGGGAAGAATCAAGATACGGGGGATCGGAAGAGACAACTTTAGCGGTGAGGCGCTTCCCCCCTGGATCATCATATGCAGGAGGATCCACAAGAGAAGGAAGAACCTTCTTCTTTATCAAGGGTAGTTTTTCAAACTCTTCAAGTTTTGGGGTCCAAGCGTTCATAACACAAGCTTCATCCTCGTTTTTTAGCAAAGAATACAAATAATCGACATCAGAAGATTCGAGAAATGCAGCCTCTTCGGCTGTTAGAACAACTTCCAAAGGATCGCTATCAAGCAACTCGTCCACATGTTCCTCCACAAGAGTATCAATGAGGCTCACTTCATTCACGTTCTCGTCATCCCCTATTTGACTGTCCACATTAAAACATTAACCTCCATCTTCATGTTACCGAAGGTCATGTTGAGCAATCCGTTACGGCAATTGATAACCGCGTCCGCCGTGGCTAGAAAAGGTCTACCAAGTATAACCGGAGTAGAAGTAGCCGGAGAATCAGTTGGATTGGTGTCAAGAATTATGAAGTCCACTGGATAGACGAATTGTCCAACTTGTACTAAAACGTCTTCTACTACTCCCCTCGGTGTTCGAACACTCCGATCGGCCAATTGTAACGTGACACGAGTCGGTCTCATTTCCCCCAACCCAAGTTCTTGATAAACGGAATATGGAAGTAGATTGACACTTGCACCAAGATCAAGTAAAGCTTGCTCGATACGTTTCCCTCCAATAGTGACAGCAATGGTGGGGCTCCCTGGATCCTTGTATTTCGGAGCGATACTCGTTTGAATAATTGAACTCACTTGCTCGGTTAAGAAAATCTTCTTTTGGACATTCAACTTGCGCTTTCGAGTGCATAAATCTTTAAGAAACTTGGCATATGACGGGATTTGCTTGATCGCATCCATAAGAGGAATGTTGATCTTCACTTGATTGAACAACTCATGTAATTCCGCATTCAAATTTGGTTTCGCCAAAGCTCTTAAACGAGTAGGGAAGGGTGCCGGTATTGGAACAACTTTCGGATCCGGAATGCTTTCCTTCTCCTTAGCCTTTTCCTTTGCTCTTTCTTCTAAAACCTCATTGCTCGGCTCCTTGGGAGATTCCCCAAGAGACGGTGTTGGAATTGAACGATCGATAGGAGGAGGCAACAAGGACGGCTCCGGAGGCATCACCACTTGATTATCAACCGTCTTTCCACTTCGAAGAGAAATAATAGCCTTTGCTTGCTCGGGGAAAGTCGCCGAAGAGCTAGCAAAGTGAAGACCTTGAGAATTAGGTGGCGTAGACGTTGATTGTGGATTAGGTTGAGGTTGAGTTGGAAACTTTCCTTTCTCTTGTTGAAGCATACCCACCGTGGTTATCAACTTCCCCAACTGATTCCGGATATCATTCATCATTTGAGTTTGTTGCTCATTAATCACAGTTTGACTTTGCAAAAGGGCACTAAATTGATCTTCCCAAGAACGCTTGGGTGGTTGTTGTTGGAATTGGGAAGGTTGCTGTTGGAACTGAGCAGGGGGTTGTTGAAATTGGTTTGCATATTGGAATGGACCGGGTTGAGCAAAACCAGGCGGACCTTGAGAATTAGGGAATCGGAAAGCGTTTTGTGGTTGTTTCCATGGTAGTTGAGGAGCTTGTGGTGGAGCTTGAGAAGAAGAAGAACCCCCTACGTCCGGTTGACTCCAACGAAATCCTGGGTGTTGACGTGTTCCCGAATATTGAGGATAGGGTTCGAAACGTTGAACTGCATGAACCTCTTCTTGAGCAATCCCACTAATCACGTTCTTCAAAGCCGGGATATTTGGACAAGCCTCAGTTGAATGGCCTACCATCTCACAAATAACACAAATCTCCTCCATTTGTTGTACAACTTTCACTTCTTGTGATTGAGCGCTTTTAAGCTCCAACTTATCAAGTTTCCGTGCAATCTCCTCCAATCGAGTTTCAACAGTTGTATGCTCCGCGATAGAAAATTTGCCTGAGCCCGAAGGACCTTGAGAGAACATCGCTCTATCCCCTGGATCAGTGAATTGCCAAGACTGAGTCCTTTCAGCTAAGGATTCGTAGTAATCTCAAGCGTCTTCCGGTGGTTTTCCCAAGAAATCGCCACCACCCATTGTATCCAAAAGCTGCTTACTTTCTTTGGAGCATCCGGTATAGAAGTAGTTAACTCGGAGATATAATGGAAAATTGTGGTGCGGAACCGACATAAGCAAGTCTTTGTATCTCTCCCAATACTTGTGGTACGTCTCCCCATCTCTTTGCTTGAAACTTTGAATCTGATCGATAAGTAACTTAGTACGGCTTGCGGGAAAGAACTTAGAAGTAAAAGCATCCTGGACCTCACCCCAATTACGCAACGATTGAGGCTTCAAAGAGTTAAACCATTGTTTTGCTTTGTCCTTGAGAGTGAACGGAAATAACTTCAACTGAGCTTGGTCAAGTTGCCCCTGGACTGTAACAAAAGAGTGCAGAATATTCTCGAATTCCCGGATATGCAAATATGGATCTTCTAATTCTCTCCCCCGGAACTCTGGAATTACCCTCAAATATTCAGCCTTGAATTCAAATGCATTCCCAGCGGTCGGTGTTGGAATAATAATAGGCGATACTTGAGGAGCTCGCTCGGGATTCAAATAATCACGTAAAGTACGAACTGGAGCTGCTTCGGCCATTGGGCCTTTGCTATTGCGATTTACTTTGCGAGGAGGAGAATGGGCAGGATACGCCCTGACAATGCTGCGGATCCTCGGTGGTGAAGAAGAACGATGAAGCCGATTTGAAGTCGGGCTTCGAAACACACGCATACACAAAAACAACTACTAACTACTAACTACGAACAGCAAGCTAACAGACTGGAGGGGCTATGCCGCCACCTCAACTTCAACAATCAAGATATGCGAGGGGTTATGCCACCACCTCGGCTAAGCAATGCAATCAAATTAAACTAAGTAGACTAACAAATTAAACTAAGCTAACCAACTAAGATAACTCGATATTTAGCTAGGCTTCGTTACACCTCAAGTTAGACATCACAGTCAGGTTAGAGGTATCCACCCAACTAAATATGAGCTACTAACACGTAAACTAAGCTAACACATACTAAACTACTACTAAGAGACGAAAGCGGGATACTTACAGTGGTTTGTCGAACCTCCAAGAAAGCCATAATAAGAAATCCCCGGCAACGGCGCCAAAAATGCTTCGTTATCTTCCGGTGGAGAAGAATATTACCCCAAGCGTAGGGCTTAATACGTCATTTGAAGCATAATAAACCGGAGAAGTCCGGGATCGTACCCACGGGAATAATTATATGGCTTAGCTCGGATTTGTAGATGCAAGTAGGGTTTTCGACTTTTAGCCAGTCAACTTGGTTTTACTTTGAACGGTGGAATTAAAATGGCTAATTAAGAACGAATAAACTAGGAAAAAGACAGGTTAGGTCTAGGAATCCTAGCACTCATGACTTGGGCTAAATCACATTTTTCACCAATCCACACGATTTAAAATACACAATTGTAGGTATCAAAACCGGGAAA
The DNA here is from genome assembly GCA_019656275.1 of Rhododendron kiyosumense. Lineage (NCBI taxonomy): Eukaryota > Viridiplantae > Streptophyta > Magnoliopsida > Ericales > Ericaceae > Rhododendron > Rhododendron kiyosumense. The sequence continues at coordinate 70,264 of BPLS01027169.1, forward strand.
AAGAGATTCGATTATCAAGCTAGCTCTAGAACCCATTTGGTGAACCCCTCGAGCGACAGAGCTCTAAGCATCATGTGTGGTAGGTAGGCGAAGCTCCTACCTACACATGATCAAAGAGGTTAACACCTCGGTAACTCCCCAAATGAATCCGAACCCCACATTAATTTTCAAATCTAAAAATTGAAGCTTTATTGGTGAAAAATGCAATTTTTACCCAAGCCACGGGATGCTAATCATCCCATGACCCAACCCTCGAAACTACTCACGCATATCTACGAAGATAAGAGCAAGCGAAAATTGACTAAGCATAATTGAAAAGACAAGACTAGAATTAAACTAGAGATTAAGATAGATCGGGACTAGAGCAACAACTTTAATAAAGGCGAAATTATCAAAAACTAACTAATTAAGGCAGAAAATTAAATATTGAAAGGCTGAAAAACAAGAACACTCAAGAACAATGCAAAAAGCAAAAATGAACCTAAGCTAGATCTAGAAATTATCCTAAAAACGTCCTACTACTTCTTTGTACAAAATGATGTCACAAACTTATATACTCAGGAGATCCACGCCTGGAATATTCCCACGATGCTCTGAAGATTCGCCCCTAAGGCCCTCGGCATCGATGGCAAAGTGCTTAAGATGGGCCACTAAGGGGCTCGGCATCGATGTAAAGCCATTTAGTCCATCGATGCCGAGCTTAATAAGGGACTGGAGCACTAATGGCCTCGGCATCGATGTCAAATTTGGCATCCCATCGATGCCGAGCTCAATAGTGGAGCTGTGCCTTGATCTTGCCTTGGCTCTGCTCGAGCGTCGCCTGGTCTTGCCTTGGCGTCGGCTGCTTCTGCCTTGGCAACGGCTTCTTCTGCCCGGGCTGTTCCTCTTGCTTTGGCTCTGCCTTGGCGTTGCTCAGCCGTCGGTCACGCCTTAGCCTTGGCCTCGCCTTGCTCAGCCTTGACGTCGGGTAACTTTTGCCTGAGATGCGCCTTGGCGATGGTCTTCTGCCTGGGCTCTGCCTGAGCTGCGCCTTGGCCATCGGGCAACTTCAGGCCATGACATGCCTTAAGCCTTTAAAGCTCCTTATTAAGCGATTCTCCTACAAAACAAAACAAACAAACTCTACGAGACAACTAAGTTAAAAACAACTAATTAATGAGTAAATTAAACTAAACCTAGACACTAGCGCGCCCTTTCATTACATTTCTGGGTGCTTATCAC
>BPLS01027169.1:71494-85161 GCA_019656275.1 Rhododendron kiyosumense
TTAGTAAGTGTGAGTTTTGGTTGTCTGAGGTCAAATTCTTGGGTCATGTGATTTTGAAATGTGGAGTGTTCATTGATCCAGGGAAGATAGAGTCCATTATAAATTGGCAACAACCAAAGAATGTATTTGAGATCCATAGCTTCCTGGGTTTGGTAGGGTATTATCATTGTTTTGTCCAAGACTTCTCACGTCTAGCCACGCCGATGACTAGGTCGACACAAAAAGGGACACATTTTATTTGGATTGGCGCATGTAAGACAGCTTTTGAGAAGTTAAAGAAACGATTAACTACCACGCCAGTTTTGATTGTGCCCGAATGTACAGTTGGCCACTCCGTTTGTTGTGATGCTTCAAAGGAGGGACTTGGGTGTGTTTCGATGCAATTGGGGTGAGTAGTAGCATACGAGTCGCGGCAATTGAAAACTCATGAATGGAATTATCCTACTCATGACTTAGAGCTTGCGGTCGTCGTTTTTGCATTAAAGAGTTGGCGTCATTACTTATACGGTGAGAAGTTCGAAGTCTTTTCCAATCAAAAGAGTTTGAAATACCTATTCTCCCAAAAAGAACTTAACCTGCGACAACGTTGGATGGAACACTTAAAGGACTATGACTTCGATTTGCAATATCACATGGGAAAGACAAATGTAGTGGCCGATGCGTTAAGTAGAAAATTGACACACCTTGTGAGTTTGCAATTCACGAGTGGAGATTTATGAACGATTTGGGCTTCTATGCCATGCACTTTGAGGAAGTTTGGGATGGAGTTATCTTATGTAATTTGACTGTTCAATCTACTATATCTAGCCGAGTCATTGAAGCGCAATAACACGATGAGGAAGCAGAGGGTTTTGTGCTAAGTTCGTTAGTGGAAATGCTCAAAAAGGATGGATGATCCATGCCGATCAAGGCTTGCATTATCAAGGAAAGTTGTTCGTACCCGCTTCGTGTCGGAAAGAAATCTTGCGAAAGCTCCATCATTCTCTGTTAGCTCTTCATCCGGGAGGGACGAAAATGTATCATGACTTGCATAGGAAATTTTGGTGGTCCGAAATGAAGAAGGATGTCGTTATTTTGTGTCCAAATGTCTCACATGTCAACAAGTGAAAGCCGAACATCAACTACCCGAAGAAGGATTACAACCGTTGTCAATGGCCGAATGGAAATGGGAGAATGTGACGATGGACTTTGTTACTGGCTTGCTAAAATCGCTAAGAGGACACGATGCCATTTGGATTATAGTGGACCGTTTGACTAAGATGGATGCACACTTTTACCTATCCAAGTTACCGATTCAATTGACACGCTTAACTGTTTGTACATTCAGGAGATTATTAGACTTCATAGAATCCCCAATTCTATCGTATCCGGTCAAGATCCGAGATTTACCGCGCGCTTTTGGTAGAGTTTGCAGGCCGCTCTTGGCACCGATCTTTTGTTTAGTGCTGTGTAGCATCCTCAAACGGATGGGCAATCCGAGAGAACGATTCAGATTTTTGACGACATGCTTCGGACTTGCTTCATGGATTTCTGGGGTAGTTGGAAGATCATCTGCCGTTAGTCGAATTCAGGTATAACAATAGCTACCAGTCTAGTATCGAAATGGCACCGTATGAGGCTTTGTATGGAAAACCGTGTCGATCACCCGTGTGTTGGACCGAATTGGGTGAGGCTACGTTAGTAGGGCTAGATATGATTAAGGAGACCTCCGAGACCATGAAAGCAATTTGTCAACACCTTTTGGAAGGTCAAAAGAGAACGACCAAACAAGTTAAAGTGATTCGCCAACAATTATTGACCGCACAAAGTAGACAGAAGAACTATACCAATCATCACCGTCGACCGTTATCGTTTGAAGAAGGGGATCATATTTTCCTTAAAGTATCACTGCATAGGGGTTTGTCTTGTTTTGGGAAAAAAGGGAAGCTTTCACCGTGCTATATTGGGTCGTTTGACATCATCAAGAAGATTGGGAAAGTCGTGTACCGCTTAACTTTGCCACCGAAACTTTCGGGAGTGCACAATCTGTTCCACGTGTCTAGCTTGAGGAAATACGTTCCAGATCCGTCTCACATTCTAAAGTGGTTCGAACTAGAGCCAGAAGCTGATGCATCTTATGGAGAGGAACCGATACATATCCTAGATTTGCACGATCAAGTGTTAAGAGGAAATATGATAATACGAGTCTGGTAGAGTAATCAAGGCAAGGAAAAGTCCACATGGGAACAAGAGGACAAGGTTAGAGAGAAGTATCCACACCTATTTTTGGCATAGAAATCGATGTGAGAGTTTAAGTTTGAACTTTAAAGTTAATACCATCGTTGCATAATAATTGTTGTTATGACTTGTACATGTTTACATAGTGCATATTCTTATTGATTGTGGTTATAAAATTTGAAGGACAGTATTTCTTTAAGAAGGATATGGTGTAAGGACCCGAATTTTCAAAACTTATTTAAAGGTTATATAAGTGTAAAAAGGTGGTTTTAATGTGAAATTTGTTGAATTTATTTGATTTGAGGTTAATGTGTAAGAATTGTTACTTAAGGGAGTGTTTGTACAATCTGCATATGTGCTAGTATATAAGGGGTGTGTGTGTTGTAAGAGATCAAAAATCTCCCATATCTCTCTGTACCTCTCACGCCTCTCTCCCCCTCTCTCTCTCTTCTTTGAGTTCAAAACTCCAACCTTTAAGCTCCAATCCCTCACATATTGACCTCCATTTCACCATATATACATGTTTCCAAGCTTGTAGTTCATTGGGTTAAGCTCAGAGAGAATTTCTTGGTTGATTTCGAAGTTGAAAGTTCTAGGGCTTGCTCAATTGGGTTTGGATCTTTACTTTTACTTATTGAGGTAGGGATTTCCTGCTCTCTCTATGTGTTTGTGAATTGATTATGTACTTAGATCGTGCCTTAGTTGGTTGTTTATTGTTGGGTTTCGCCTTTTGAAAGTCTGAAAATCGCTGAAAAACACCGTGGTATCGATACCCAACATTGGGGTATCGATACAAAAGCCTTCTCTGGACCAGTCAGCTTCCAGGTATTGATACCTCCCTCCAAGGTATCGATACATCCCCCCTTCTGGACCAGCTTTGTGTTGCATTGTTCATTCCGTGCTCATTTGAACCCCGATCACTTATAACACTCTCTAAACACTTTCAGACCACTTCTAGACTTGATTGTTGGTACCTCAAATGATTCATTGGTCATCCTATCTCCTTTGGTTCTCGTTTTGAGAAAGTAACATGTCGGATTCAATGGATGTGGTACCCTTTGTCATCTTTTCTTTTTTTCTGAAAGATTATGTGGACTTTATGACATGTTATTATGTGCGATATAGATTTGTTATATGTTGAGCATGAGGTGATTAAGGTATGTGAAATGTAAAACGTGAAATCGAATGATAAGAACAATACAAAGAAAGTCACGGACCCACCAAAATGTGTGATACCGGAAATGGGACACACAGGGTCCCTAATGCCTGAAAGTGCACAAGAAAGCCACGATGCGCCGTAAGGTGTGATGCTAGAAATAGGATGCACGAGGTCCCGTATGCCCGGAATTAAAATCGAACTTATGACATAATGAAAACGGAGAACTTTAAAGATTGTTAATGACATAATGAAAACGGAGAACTTTAAAGATTGTTAAGCAACTTGTATATGAACGGTGTTGGTTTCTGAGTTTCATTCTACTTGCTCTTGTTCATGTGAGTAACTTTGTTGTTGTTTATGCTTCTTCCGGTGCATTAACCACCTCATTTGCATATAGTTTGAGTACAGATTTTTTACTGGGCTAGTGTAACTCACCCTATCATTCTTTTCAGCTATACCACAAGGACATTGATATGATGTGCTTGGCGTGCATGCTTGATCATTCTTTTAAGAGCTAATATGGGAAATTATGTTAACATCTTTTGTAAAACTCTTTTGGAGATGTAATTGTAATTTCTATCTATATATTCTTTTATCTTGGGAACATGTAACTTTAAACTTCTCGTCTTTTGAGTAAAATTATAGAATTTGGGGCCGGAGTGCCAATGTTCTAATCCTTTGAACTTGACAGTACTCTTGGAAATGGTTTATGGGAAAGCCCTTTTAGGATATTTATATGTATATTACATTGGATTTTTTGTTTAAAGTTATTATTATTATTAAGTTGAAAATCGGGGGCGTGACACAAATAAACCCCAAACTCAAATTTCAGTTTCTGTTGGAACTGTCCAAAACCAGAACTCACATTACGTACGCAATTTTGTGACTCGCATTCACAAGTCCGAACCAAGGCCACCTAGCATCCACAAGGTTACCCCAGAAAACAGTTTGTTCAGTTTTGTGTTTACATATTGGTGTACTTGGATCTGTTTAATTATGTTCCATTTTATTGAATTAGGATGTTTGTATTTTTTGATTAAATATGATATTCATTGCAGATTAAAAATTTGAGGATTGCGAAAGTTGTTATTATGATGTATGATTTGCAAACAAGAAAAGAATTAAGAGATGTATCAATGATTTCATCAAATTAAAAGTACATATCTAGTATTATTAGACAACGTGAAATATTTTATTAATAAAATTTGGATGATAAATAAATCTCATAAGTAAATAAAAGCAAACTTTTAAGAAAAACATGTTTGTATGGAAAATATTATGCCAATATCAGCTAGTAGGTTATCTTTTTGTAGAACTACAAAAATTAGAATTTAAGAACCTAATTTTGAGAAATAAAGAAAATTAAGACTTAATAATAATAAATTTTCCATCTCACTTGTTACAAACAAGTATATAAAGATCATTTTTACGTATATAAAGTTAACAAGGAGAAATTTTATTGTGTATTATGTAAATTTAAGGAAATTAGTATTATCAAGAAATACAATAAATAATTATTAAAAAAAAAAAAGGGAATCTCTAGGATGAAAACAACAAATTGTGAAACTAGTTATTTTGGTACATTAAAATCATTGTAATAACAATTTGGCTACACTGTAAAAAGGTTAATTGCTATGTTATCACCATAGTTAATAAATTAGTTATCTAATCACTTTAGAATAAATTGATATTAACGATTGTAATTAGGAAATGGGCAATTTTGTTAACTGTAAAAATGTGATGATGTATTGAGATCATTGGATTGTTATTTGATTCGGCATTTTTTGGCATGCTACCCGAATGTAGGATTGGACAATAGTTACACTAGGTGGTACTCGAGATTGAGATTAAATTGATTAGACGTTAAATACTAAAGAAATTGAAATGTTGAAAGTCACTATTGTGACAGATACGGTTAGGAGAAAACCAAAGTGGTCAAGAGCACGGTGGGTCCTGAAAGTATGGTCGGCAGAATCGACACTTGTGGTTAAAGACCGGTGATTAATATTTTCGAATCGTGAATATGGCACTGTAAGATTTACTCTCCAGTTATTTACCTGGAGTGGCTGGGTTTATTTGGTACATCAGTGGTGGAGTAAATCTGTGCTGATTCCGCAGACAGATGTACCAAATGAAATGAGACCTGGCGAATATTTTTCTAGGCGTGTGCATGTGTTGCACCGGACCAAACCTTTCCCCATTCTTTTTCCTTCGGCATATATCAATTTTTTCTGAAATTTAAAAAATTAATAAATGAAAACATTTTCCAACTAAATAATTTAGTGGGGAATAATAATATTTGCCAACTAAAATTGCATTTGGTCGGCGAATATCAATTTTTTCTCTCTTTTAAACAAAATTTCAAGAAAATCAATATTTGTTCCGATGATTTTGATCACACTATGAAACCTTTCCGATCGATACCGTACAATTTGGTCGGCGAATATCAATTGTCTAATAAAAAAAATCAAAACTATAATCTCTCGGTAAGAATGATCGTTTAAACCATATTTTAATAAAACAAAGATAAGATGGTTCTAACTGGAAAAAAAAAAGACCACAAAGTGGGGCTTGGGTGATAATGTTCTAATTTGCGCATTGGAAAAATAGGTTTTGCCTGTGAATGTGTGATTGAAATATTCTCTTTTAGTGTGTAAGTCCTAAAAAAAATTAAGAACTGCAGTAACAAGATTTTTTTTTTTAAGAAAGTAAATTTAAAGAAAAAATTTAAAAGCTTATCAAAGAAAAAAAATAAAGTAAGTTTAAAAAATATAAAGGTAAAATAGTTGAAACCGAATAGTATAAATATTTTTATTACTGAAAAGTAAGTACATCTATTGTGGAGTGGTCAGTTGCGCGTGTGAGGAAGCCGCATGTCTCAGGTTCGAGACCTGGAGGAGCCGAATTCCTCCAAAGGAATTGGGTAGTGCAATTGCACTTCAGAAACATAAATGTAATTTTTCCACTTTGGTCCCTTGGTAATTAGTCGGAAAAAGTCACAAATTGCCGACTAAATGTGTTTTATTTGGGAAATACTATTGCCGACCTCAATTCGTTGACTAAAGTACCGACTAAATTTTTTAGTCAAGAAATACTTTTGCCGACTAAATTTGAGACTTTTGCCAACTAAACTGTTAGTCGGGAATGGTGTAATTTCTTGTAGTGATTTCTCATGATAGAGAAATCTAGAATTCAACTAAAGGCACGAAAAATTCACAAAATGCTACTTTTTGTTGTGACTTTATTAAATACATATGTTTAATTACTCTTTGTTATGTTGTTACCTGTATGTTATGGGTTAATGGATTTAGGGATATCTACTGGATGAATCTCATCACTCATGGAATAGAGTACCCTGGCCCTGCGCCGGTCAAATTTCTTTTATAGATAAACTAGTGGACCCCGTAGTAGACCAGTATCTTCCAGGAGAGACCTCATGGGTAGAGACTGAGCTGGTGCTACTTGGGATTAATAACAAAACTAGAGTCGGCTCTAAAGTTGTTTTGATAAATTCATTAGACTTAATGTATTTTGATACAGTAAAATTGTTCAGGGATTGTAATAATTTAACCTCTATTTTGGATAAACTGTACGTAATTAGTGGAGTTATGATTAAAGGAAAACAACTTTTCTTAAGAAGATATTTTATAATGCTTCCGAAATTTCCTTAGAAAATTGGGGCGTTAATTACAATTTATTTATCTTGTCATTAGTCTTCCGTTTTGGTTTGTACTTACTAATTATCAGTGGATTTTTTTATTGGCAACTAATCAAGTATGGTTATTTAACATTTGTTTATTTAGTTATCATCTCCTTATTTTTAAGCTTCTATTTTACTGTTGATTATGTCAATTTGAATGGGAGATCTGCATGACCATTCAAATGATAGAAAATTGAATAGAGAATTGCAAGCCAATTTTTTCATTTTATGTTAAGGCCCCGTTCAGTTGCTAAAAAAGTACAGAAAATTATGGAAAAATCAACTTTTCAATAACTTTTGTAATGTTCAATTGGCAAGAAGGTAGTGGGAAACATATTTTTAAATTTTCCTGCAAGATTACTTTCTTGCAAAAGTGATTCAACTAAAAGCATAGGATTTTGCGTTACGGAAAAGTTTTCTCCATTGTGAGGCCAAAATAATTGGTGGGTAAGAAAAAAAAGTGAATGACGCCAATACCAAAAAAAAATGAATTGGTTCTTAGAAAGACACTTTGCGATTTACGTGAGCAACAACAATTTCGACTACTATTAGTCTTAAATTTTGTTTTATGCTAACTAATTTCCAGTGAGTTTTTACATCAGCAACTAATTAATCACGGTTGTTTAGTATTTATTTATTTATTTAGTTATCATCTACTTATTTTTTAAACTTCATTTGTACAGTTGAGTATCAGAGAATATCAATTTAAATAGGGGATCTACTTATTTTTTAAACTTTATTTGTACGGTTGATTATCAAAGAATGTCAATTTAAATGGGGGATTTACATGACCATTAAAAATATAACAAATTGAATGGAGAATTGCAAGTCAATTTTTTCATTTTATGTTAAGACTTTGCATTAGATAAAATACATTTTCCGTATGTGTTAATTTTTGAAATTTGATAGCCTATTATTTAGCTCTCAAAGTTACTTTTATTTAAAATTAGCCATGGAAATAAAAATAAAGAAGTTTCTCATAAGTGCATTTTCCCGGTAAATGATATAAAGGCCCGGTATTTTTAATAAATAATAATTACAAAAAAATATATTATTTTTCTTGTTAGTTTATTTAATGCAAAAATTTATTTATGTCGTTACACCAATTTTATTTTCGTAATCAATCGTGCGAGCACATACTCATCGAATATTTTTCCTGGCGTGTGCATGTGTTGCACTGGACCAAACCTAACTAATATTTTTCCTGGCGTGTGCATATGTTGCACTGGACCAAACCTAACGAATATTTTTCCTGGCGTGTGCATATGTTATACCGGACCAAACCTTTCCCCATTCTTTTTTCTTCGGTAGAGGGAGAGATCAAATTCCCCATTCTTTTTCCTTCGGCAGAGGGAGAGATCAAATCCCCCGTTTTAGTCCTTAATTTCCTCCCAGTGCGACAACTCATTGTTGTCCTAGAGTCATTATCCTTCATATAAACCAAACTTATTTTATAACCCTGTGTTTGATTTATGTTTTGAAAAGTTTTTTTAAAAATAGTAGGAGTAACAAGTGGAGAGATAGAGATAGAAATGTTGAAAGTAGAAAGAATCTAAGCGGAATCTAAGAAGAATTTTTTTAAAAATTCTTTTTAAAAAACAAAAAGAAAAAGGCATTAATCTCTTCATTATGTTTCCCAGCAAACATTTGGGCAGAAAGGGGGGAGAGACAGAGAGAGAGGAGGCAGCCGGCACCACCTCCGGTCCTCACCTCGGCCGATCAGCGTCACCACCTTCGTCACCCGAACTCCATCACAACTTGAACCCTGTTGCCCCGCCTCGCTCCACTCCCGAACCAGCACATAATAGTTCCAAACCGGCTGCATTTCTGTCTCAAAATCAGCTCCAAAAATCAGTCCCGAAACACCCAAAACCCACCCTCCTTTCGGCTCCGAAACAACCCGAACACAGCTCATTTTAGACTCCAACACAACCCAGACAAGCAACCCGAAAATGACCCATAAAAGTGTCGGAAACAGCCACCAATGAAGCTCCGTTGCCATCCGATTCAAACCCATCCGGAACCAGTCGAGCTCCGCCGCCTCTCCGAATCACCACCGAAAACCATGTAAGATAAATAATACCATACCGATGTAGACACCCCAATCTGGGCTTCCAGATTAGTTTACTTACGGTTTTTGATTCCCCGATGATGAAATGGATCAAGAACACTCCAGGAATGATAGCGTTTTTGAGTTTTGAGTATTTGCAAAATCCTTAAACCTAACATAGCCTAAACCACTTCAAAAACCAAAAACCCTGCTGGTCCGCGCCAGGGTGCAACCATCCTGCGCCGGGGCGCAACCATCCCGCGCCAGAGCGCACCATTGCGCGACAGACTGGCTCTATCGCGCGACAGTGCGCCAGGTCGCACCATCGTGCGACGGACTAACTCCGTCATGCGACGGTCAACCTACCACCAATCTTTCCTGAGATGGGCAGTTAACCACCAATGCAATTTCAGCCAGGCCTCGTGGACTGGCTGATCTCCTCTGTTTCCAACCAGATTCACCTCTATCACTCCCTATATACAGCCCCATTGTTTCTCTTTCAAAGGGTTACCAAATTTTAAGCCTAAAGAAGGATTATACTCACAATCCTTCATTTTCACACTTCAACCATCCAAGAACAAAGCTTGTTCTTCCACTTCAACCTTTTCAAATACCTCAATCAAACCTCGAAGCTGAAATTCGTTTCAAACTCAACCAAAGGTATAGCATACCTACTGTCTTTCTGTTCTGATCTCTGAGGGGGCTGGCAGAGCCAAGGCTGGTAATCAATACCAGTCCTGGTCCTAAAGCTGGCAAGGTTTCAAAAATCGTCATGGTAGGAACCAACGCGTGATGGTCCCACTCTCTCGCGCGACACTCTTGTGCTGCATGCGATGGACCGCGTGGGGATTAGTGTCCTACTATTTTATGTTGTATTTTGTATATAGATCACTGTTAAGCATGTTAAAAACTAGTTTACTGCTTTCCTTTGTTAGAAATTGCTAGTTGTAGTTCAAATTGTATGTCTGCTGTTTTGGAGTACCCCTGGGATCATTCTGAACATGTCCCAGAACCCAGAAATGTGTAAACCAAGCACTGGTCTAGTCCGCGCCAGGGCGCAACCATCCTATGCCAGGGCGCACCATCGCGCGACAGACTCACTCCATCGCGCGACAGTGCGCCAGGGCGCATCCTCACGCTCCAGACTGGCTCCGTCGCGAGACAGTTTGCCTCTGACTAGTGAGTGGCCTTACAAGGGTAGCTCGGCCTTCTTCCATTATTTTGTCCCCACACTGTTTATGGGGTGTTTTATTAATTTTTAGGGCTTCTCAACCTTTAAACTGTACATTATGCTGTTATATGAACTGCGTGGTTTGTCCTGAGTGTGCACTGGTCCTTCCAGAGCCCAGAGGGTTTGAGAATAAGAGTTGTGGGTTTGAACTCACCGGCATGCGCGTATTTTAGAGTTGCACGCGCAGGAGTAAACAGCATGCAGTGACTTGTTCAGTGCATATTGGTTTCTTTCTGTGCACGTCACTCTAAAACAGGAGCCTTCCTGTTTGTTTAAACTTCCACAGCAGTTTGTTCTCATCCTATACTAACTGTTCATCCATGGTATCTATCACATCCTGCAAACATGTTACAGTTATAATCCCCTTTAACTGTTTTCCCGCTCTAATTGTCTAAAAATTGATTAATCAAACAGAATCGCAAACAAACAACATTTTCGCAAATGCCTAAGTAAAGACCGATCTCCGGATTGGGCGAGAGGGATGCCATAAAACCCTTTCCCTCTCGTAACCTGGCTCCCGAACCCAGATATGATTATGACGGACTGGTTCCTTAAACTTTTTCAAATCAAACAGCACGGCAAGTGCTTCGAAATACGGTTCCTTGGGTGTCGGGTGGCGACTCTGTATTTTCGTGAGCGCTTGTCGTCCAGCTTTAAAAGCGCTCTCGCGAACCGACGGCATTTTTCTCTTCTTAGGAGGGGAACGGAATCCCTTCCCAAAGGAAAGGAAAAACGGGCACCCGCGTGCCCACAACCGATATATGCAGCGGAAATAGGATCGAACTAACCTCTAGCCATTATTGTTTAAATTGAACACCGAACACGCACGTATTAGATCTAGGTGTCTTCTAACCTATGCATGACTTGATTTAGCGCCTAGATTTGATGGAGATCATAGGCTTATATAGATGCTAGGTTAAGGACCCTATATCTCCTTAAGACCTTCAAGTTTTCTTCCATCAAAGAAACAAATAAACAAGTACAATAATGTAAGTGGGAAAGCCAAGAGGTTCTTGAAACCACAACTATATCTATAATGGAAGTGGGCACTTCCATTAATCACAATGTGACCAAGTGGGCCCTTTAAAATATTTCTTACATTCTCCCACTGCCCACGAGACACTTGTATATTGCATTAGGCGATAAATACTTTATATGGCCATACAACTGAAAAACGCCTTTAACTTAAAATTTTGAAAACCTTTTACTCCATTAGAAAATATCAAACATGAATCATAGCGGTGGTGCCGTAACTAATAGGCATGTCCCTTCCATGTATTACAATGTATGACACTTTCCCAACGAGTACCAAATAAGACCGAATAAGATATACTTTATAAATGACTAACTAGTAGTCATTTAGGGTCCACTTTATTTATCCCAACGGATAACCTTTATACGTACTTTAAACCTTATGTGCACATGTACATTTTTAATTCTCTAAGAACACTTATAATGTGACAAAACCTGAATTGAGCAAGAAATGAGAGAAAACACTATAAAATGAGCTAACATGTCATATTTTCACAACATGACATACACTATTTTGCCGGCAAGAATTAGCTCAATATTTTATGCTCAATGGTCACAAAAAGTGTTTTTTGAACTCTAATCTCTCTCTCCCCTTAATGAGCTACTTTATGTCGATAAACTCTATTCGGCTTTTTACTTTATCTTAGAGAAGAAAATTGTAACCGTAGTAAACTTAGTAATGATCTCACTATAACATCGACAACTTAAGACCCTTAGTACATGCTATCTAGTTTCATGCATAGCTCCCACTAATTTCTACATTCATAGAAAATAGTAACTTAAGACATGATCAGGATGCATGTAAATCAACTTAAAAATTCTCGGTTCTTTATAAGTACCTCATAACCTTTATTTGTCGCCTTTTGTACTTCATATCATGCTCACTTGGATATCAATCTAGTAAATCCTTGACCAATATCCATATAGCCCAGAGAAATGTATATGCATGCTCCCACTAACTTTATGGAGTATCCTTTTTCTCTATTTATAAGCAAAATAACGACTACTACTACTTCTTCTTTTTTTCCTCTTGGGCAGAACACTTTTCTCGATGCTATCCAAGCCAAAACTATATTGGATCTTCAAAGGGTCCTTAAACCATTAGCATAGAGAAAGAATTCCAAATAGATATTACTTTAAACATTAATCTTAAAGGGTTAAACTTCTCCCACTATTAATGTTCTAATTTTATTTTGCGCACTTGATTATGTGACTATAGATACTTCAATCACATAGCGCAAAATCATGACGCCTGCATCGGAGAAAAGTGAATTTCTAGATAGTCAATATAATTTCTGCAACTTTATAGCAGAATACGAAAAACAACTTTATAAGTAGTTTGAATGGCTACAACAACCAAGAAATAATGATTTTCAATTTGTATGTAAATTTCAACCGTCCTGTGGATAGAGGTGCATCACGCATGAATTGACATCACTTTATGAATAAGATAAATGATCAAAACAATGAGAACAAATTCTCCGTACCTGTGGGCATAGGAAAAGTTTATTCTCGACTTTCAAATGATTATCTTACTCAACTTAAATCACAAAAATAACAACATCCTCGCAAGAGTTATTTTTATGAATTAACTTCAACTTTTATACTAATCTTTAACTTAAACAAAGTAAATTCAAACCTCCCTGTGGGTAAAGGCAGCAATATGCATTGAATCTACTTCACTGCAACAACAAGACTTAGCAAACTTCGAACATCAACATAGAATGCATAATAACGAGAGAAATTTCTGCTTTTATATGGAATTTTCCAATTTGTCCCAAACAAATTAATAAAATTAATTATTCTCCTATGGGTAAAAATAATTAATCTTATCAATTCAAACTTAATGGTAGATACCATATAACACCAACATATATAGCCCAATGACTATCCATGTGACAATTCTTATTATGAACACCATAATATTTCAAGATGTTGTGGCTAATCTCAAAATATTATGACATCCAAGTCATCTCATAAGGCATGAACCAAACTTTAATGGGATAAACTCACATATTCCATAATATTATCCAGTGTTTTTGCAAATAAGCCGTGCACGTTGTGTACAGAATAAGGCTTAACATTACTCACAGTAATTCCAATAGCCCAGAATCACTTCTAAATTAGCCTTCACATATTTTACAGAAACATGGCAAACACCGCAGACAAACTTAGTCTTATGTTCATGTTCCTTTTTCTCGTTCAGACACCTAAATCAGTGCATATACTTATATATTCACCAAGAACAAGAATTGTGTCTCAATGGAGTCGATCATTA
>BPLS01027171.1:6164-33042 GCA_019656275.1 Rhododendron kiyosumense
ACACTTTGAGGAGCCTCAAGAGTTTTTTCTAGCTGCATTTGTAAGTGTCCCATAGTTTACTTATTAAGGCATTTTTGGATGCAGCCTCATAATTTTTTTGAGGCACTTTAATGTAGCTCAAGAACTCCTTCTAGCTACACTTTCAGGTGCCGCATAAATCACTTATTAAGGCACTCATAACTTTTAAAGCACTTCAAAGTGCCGCATGAACCACTTCGGTTGAGGTCAAGAGAATAGCTTTAACGGCACTTATGAATGCCTTCTACGGAGTTAGGATTTCTTTTTTTTTTTTTTCCTTTTTTACTACTCTACAGTGACAACACAATAGAACCATAACAAATTGCAATTTATTTCTTGACCATGTCCAAACAACATAAGCCATAGTCATTCAATAGAAACTACTAGTCAACAAACCTCACAAGGATTCAAAAACAAAACACATAACATTGAATAGAAACTGTTTTAGCAGAACTCTAACGTTTTCAACAAAAAACAAACTTCACTTCTAAGAAACTTACTAAAGTTTCTAGTAAAAACCTAACTTACCAAACTCTAGATCAAACCATGAAATGCCTACCCTTAAAGGAACCACCAGTAGAAACAAAAAAAATGAAACCCACAAAACCAGTATTCTTGTGACATAACTCTGTCAACTAGGCATCTTCCAACTGATCTCATTCATTCAATAAAAGCCATCATCATCATCTCTCACTACCTGATTAAAGCAAAACAAAATACACGGTTTTAAAAGCCATTGTCTTGCAATAAGAATTGGAAAATAGACAGTATTGTACATCAAACGTACCAAAGAAATAGGCCATGCTATTGGCGTACCAACGGCATCACCAACGGTCTTAAGGATTGCGTAAGGCCTCATCAAATGCTCGCCCCATATGATTGGGATTTGAACATTAATCTCACACCAATTAACTCCAAGTTCTAGTCCGCCTACCTCCGTCGATGGATCCATACTAGCAATCCGCCCTTTGCCTACAACTTCAATGGGATTGGCTACACTCTTGAAATAAACACAATCTCCCACCTAGCATCAATCAATAAGAAAATGTCATATTGACAAACGGATAGGAAAGTAAGGAATCTCATTCTACTACAATAGCATGACAAGGGCGACCAACATATAGGTTCAAGTACAACATAAACTCAGATTTTCAAACTAAGTCCTAGGAAAACAAATGGTTGGGTGACAGGCCTCTTTTTGCCCAAAAAGAATAAGGTACTGCTATAAAAAACCTCAATTTCAGGACATAAAGTAAGAATTTCAACACTTAGTCAACATGTAACCTCATTTTCCAGCATAACCATTAAAATTCAGAACTCAGAATGTCAGTTTAATAACTATAAACCTGTATTTCAGCACTCCAAGTAAAAATTTCAGCACTAAACCAGCATGTAGTACTCATTTTCTAGCATATGGCAAAAAATTCAGCACTCAAAAATTTCAGTTACATTAACTACAAACATATATTTAAGCATTTCAAGTAAGAATTCCAGCTCCAAATCACTAGGTAATACTCCTTTCCATCATATATAAAAAATTCAGCACTTATAGGTTCAATCCTCTCCAAACATAATGCACCGACACATTTAAGTGGTTCCCGTGTCAATGTCCATAGTTTTCCAAAGTAAAAAAGTGTCTGCATGTTCATTTTTGTATCCATGCTTGTTCACTTTTAATGTTCGTCGACCTATTCAAACATCCACCAAACATATACAACCTCGTATACTCATAGATAACCTTAATTGTAGAATAAATTTATTTACCTTAACACGTCCTTGTTGGGTAATAGATGTTGATGAACCAATGTGTTGGTTTGGAGATGTGACTCGAGTGTTTGAGGAGTTAGCCCCATTTGCTTGACTCTGCAAATATAAATTCGTTAGCTCTTCTAATTTTTGGTTTGTTTTATCTAGCTGTGTCTTCCACTCCATTGACATCCTATAAGATGTGCCACTGCTAGGCACATCACCCCAAACATCAGATGGGCAAACCCCTAGCCCATACATGCGCACACTTCCAGATTTCTCTTTGCCCATAGCTTTGGAGAACACATCATTTGGACCAGAAGAATCAAGTTCACCCTCGGGAACTTGTTCGGATAGCTCTTTCATTTTTTCCTGGAACACAATAGTTTACGTTACTCTTGGAATCTAACAAAAGTTTATGTATGAAAGAAGTTGGCGAAACTTACTATTTTTCCCTCAATTCTTCATTTGAGACCTTGCCATTGTTTGTGAAGCAAGTAAGGAACATATGTGCACGCGATGGATCATGGCCGAGGTTTTTTGCCTGTGAGCATACCAAAAGTTTAATCTCATGCTACTTATAAAGTTTTGATTCTAGTATAATTAAAATAGTCTATGAATTTATAAGATTACCTCAGTCTCTCTTACAATGGCTAAAGGAGTTTTGCCTTTCTTATAAATGATATTTTGCCCTGCTCGACTAGACTTGTTTTTTGTATAAAATTTCTGAAAAAAGAAAAATCATTAAGGACAAATTTTAAGGTTATTGAAATTGGTAAAGATCAAAGGTCTCATACCTTCGCATCTTCATGCCAATACTTAACAAGTTCTTTCCATTGGTCAGCTTGCACTCGATCCGGAGGACTATATATTTGCTCCTCAATGGGTAGGTCAAAATCATAGTGGTCTTTCTTCACTGTAGCCTTCCAGTTCCTCCACTTTTTCGAAAGTGATTTCAAGATCCATCTCTTGTGACCAGGAGAGAAATCAAACTTTTGCTACAGATTCAAAATATATTGAAGATCATCTTTAGCAAGCTAATAAGCCCGCAATTTTAAGGATGTGATGTACTCCAAATTCAAAGTGAGGGTGATGTAATGTCTCACCATATGCTTCCAAATAAATACACCATAACAATCAAACTTACCAGTACCAATGCAAACATATCTTCCTTGAAAACTTTAGGCATCTTGTGCCAAGTCTTATATTGGAGAGGAGCATATTTCCCATTTCTTGCTATAGTTCCTAAGAAGTGGCTCAAAATGCTATTATTGGAAATCGGTTGACCTTTGTCATTGAATAAAACTTGTACGCGCTCATTGTCGTGTTGGCCCCAAACTTTGCACATAAAAGTGGGACCTCGTGCTCTCTTGTCTTTTATCCTGCTACCTGCAATTTCTCCTATTCCAGTTTTTAATTGATGGCAAAATAGTGAGTTAGTATACTTAAAGCAACAAGAAAATAAAAAAGAGACATATTGACACCACCAGTTTAGTGAAATAGTAGGTACATGGTGCACTAATAGGAATGATGACTATGATCTATCTAAAAACCACTGTTAGACAAAAAGAGAATGCACAACTTGCAGCGCATATATAAATCAACTCACCCCAAGAAAGATACATTATCAACTCTCCCCATTTTTTAGAAATAAAGAAAACCAAATGATCGAGTTAATCATTTACCTGGTTCATTAAGGGGTTGAACAATGGCCGCAACATTCATATTTACTTCCTGTGACTGATTGGAATCTGGCTCTAAAAGGGCTCGTCCAGTATTACGAGTCGTAGGGGCCATCACCTAAAACATGTTAATGAATAAAGCATAACACAAAGATGAGGCCTCTAAGAACATTCCAAAAGCTGAAAGGAATCAATCGCAAGTAGCATCCCATGTAATAACGATAAAGAATTACTCAGGTTTAAGAAATAAAAAAGAATGCAAACTCATTCCTCAAGCATGATACGACAAAAGGTATAAAATAAAATTCAAAAGAAACTTTCTTGCTGGAAATCTAATACCCTTATGTTGGCTGGGAGAGCTACTTTAATCCAATCTTCTTCTTCACCTATCCCTAGCTACACTATGCAAACCATGAAACTCCCTGCTAGTGTGTGTGGAAAAATTGACAGTCTTCATAGAAATTTTTTGTGGGAGATACACCTGATCATAAAAATTGACAGTCTTCATAGACATTGTGGACTGTAATATCCTGGAAATTATCCAAAATATTCCCCTTCCCCTTGTCACTCAAGCCTCTGATCATCCTTCTTGGAAAGGATCCACTCATGGAAACTTTTCTGTTTCTGCTGCTTATAGAATGATCAATGGGCAAGACTCGGACACGAATGGTTGGACATGGTTTTGGAAAATCAAAATTCTTGAAAAGTTAAAAACTTTCATCTGGACCATCTTTTATAATAAACTTCCTACCAATTAACCTTCTCCGTGCCCAGAGAGGCATGACCACTAAGGACCAAAAAAAGAAAAAAGAAACCCAATCTCAACGTAAACTGCTTCGATTGGCAATCAATTAACAGAGAATAATGATTAATTACCCAGATTATTGCAAAAGTATGATCAAAATCTATAAAATACCTGGTTTCCTGCAGCAGTAAATTGAGCCTGAGAGAAAGCTTCAAACAGAATGAGATGGGGATAGAGATGGAGGAATGGGTGGTTTTCTTCCAAATTTCTAGACTTCTTCAAGTAGCGGGAAATTTTAGCGCCAGTCGAAGAGTCAAAATTTTGGGTGAAATTTTTGGGTTTGGACGCCAGTCGTCGTGAACGACGTAGTGCAAAGGGGAAAGAATCCTAGCAGTCGTGAACGACGTAGTGTTAGGTTAATAGAAAACGTGTTGATTTAAAGAGGGGAAAAAAGGTTGAATTCGTTCGCGTAACGAATTCTAAACTTAATTAGCCAAGTACACTTCAGTAATGATCGATCTGAACCATTAGGATTTCACGTCTCATTGATTCAATTAAAATCACCAAAACTAAAGATTATCGGATATCGGCAACTACCTAATCGGACCATATTTGATGTATTCCAAAGCATTAAAGTATTAATTTGCAATACCCGACCCCCACCTGAGTGCTTTTTTTTTGTTCGATCGAAACTGTCCATCTTTTACATATTATGGAGCACATCATTTGTACCAATAATGAAGTTAATCGGGAATTGCTACACATTTGATCGGATAGAAAAACCAACTTTGTAAATAAATTGTGTCTCAATGATGAAGCTTTCTAAACTCGATTGAGACAAATTTTTACAATAATGATATAATCCACAAGGAAAACAAAAGGAACGGTCTGGATCATCATAATTCTATCACGGTCAAATGGCTAACGTACGTTCAAGTATGACACAATACTTAGTTTGTTAAGAATTACATTGAACGTATAGGATTTAAAGGTCATTACCAACTCAATTTTTACAATGGTCGATCTGAACTATTAGGATTTCACGTCTCACTGATTCCATCGTTGTCACCAAAATCGGAGATCATCGGATATGTGCGACTGCCTCATCGGATAACATTTGATGCATTCCGAGACATTAAAGTATTAGATTACATGACCCAACCCCACCAGAGTATTCATTTTTTAATCTGAACCGTCTGTCTTTTACAAATTACAGAGTTCATCATTCTTAACAAAAATTCTTAACAAGAATGTAGTTAATCGGGTATCACTATACATTTGATCGGACGATAACTATCATCCAAAAAATAAATTGCATCCCAATCAAGTAGCTTTCTAAACCCAATCGAACCAAATTTTTACGATAATGATTTAATCATTAAGCACAACAAAATCAACAGCCTCGATTGTTAAAGTAGTTTTTTGTGTTATTGAGGTCCACATACTTTGGCTACTTACTAATCTGTGGTCTTTTTGTCCAGGAAGGACCAAATACTCTTGTTTGTGCCACCAGCCCCTACTTGTCAAACCTTTACCAAGGCAATCTTCAGAGCCAAAGAAGCAAACCACCATTCGTTGTCAATTTAATAAAGTGCTTGAGGGATGTCTTTATCGAGTGTAAATAAACCGTAGAGGATGAAATTCAGATGGAGTTCTGTCAATTGAGACAGAATTTTTTCAAATGGGAGACAGTCGCATCGATGAGCATGATCGCCGTTGTATGAATGGGAGCGATACTTTTGGAGACACAATTTGAATTTTAGTGTTATCTATGTTTCCTATTCTGGAGTTTATTTGTTTTGGTATGTCAATGACTCAATTGGAAGTCTGAAGTTTTGCTCAATTTGGATTATCACTCTTAATTTTTTTTTCTGAGAATCTGGAAACCAATTGGTCAATTGCGCAAGACTTGGTTGAATGCTTGAAGCTGATCACCCTCCTCCAAGGAAAACATAACTCAAAAGTCTACTTTTACACAACATGGATACGGACACGCTCGAAATCACAGCAAAAACACAAAACATTACCCTTTTCAACCAAATTTCTCAACTTTCATTACAATTGACTTCAATCCTTCCATTCTAGATAGAGACACATCATGAATGTTATCCCATTAAGAGTGACACAACAGCAGAAGCTCCAAATACAGCAAACCAGTAGCATAATACATCATAATACAAAAACAAAACAGCAGCAAAACTATAGCAGCAGCAAGTAATTTGCAGCAGCTGCTTTCTGATAGCAGCCCGCATTCCACTAGTAATCTGGAGTAGTAACAGCAGTGCTAACCAACAGATGAACAACTAGATGACTAGGTACCTCAAGTTACATTGTAGATCCAAAAGTAACCAAAACTACAACAGCAAAAATAGCATCAATAACATTACAGCTACGGGTTGGACACACAGGACAGCAACCAACAGTATATACAGTACAACAGTCGGAGCTTAACAGGACATAACAGCAAAACTATATACAGTACAACAAAAAAGACTTTCCATAAGAGTGCTAGCAGACAATCTACATGCCAACTCAAACAAATACATCAATAAAACACTAAGAGCCGAGAAGAAAAGGACACATCCTGAAAAAAACCTTCATACAACTCAATCGTTTAAAGTTGCAAGAGAAGCTACACAACTAATTAATGGCAATAATGTCAGTGCTTAACAAAAGCAGAGAAAATAAGTATCTACTTCAGCTAAACAGTCTTGCAAAAACTAGAGAAGTAAAACCCTGTGCTACTGAAATGAAATTCAAAGTCTTCAAAATAGCATCTACTTTCAAGAATAAAAAGAAACGGCAAAGCAACATATTCCTTGAAAACATTAGATAAGCATCTAGAAATGGATTCTAAATCCCCTCGACTCCATCGCCTTCTACCACTTGAGCTGTTGTTGCATCAATAGTGTCTATAGTTGTTCCCTGCACATCCTCTCTAACCAAACTGATATCACCTTGATC
This sequence comes from Rhododendron kiyosumense, assembly GCA_019656275.1. NCBI lineage: Eukaryota > Viridiplantae > Streptophyta > Magnoliopsida > Ericales > Ericaceae > Rhododendron > Rhododendron kiyosumense. Next base: position 13,320 of record BPLS01027171.1, read on the forward strand.
ATCTTGATATTGACCATCACATGACTCACTATGCAAATACGTCTCCACATCATCGATGCATGACTCTGTGTTCATATTAAAAGCGTCTCTAGCAGTTGTCCTTATCACAACATGCCACCCTTTATCAAGGGGATCTTCAACATAAAATGCTTGTTGTACTTGAGAAGCTAGAACAAAAGGCTCATTGGCATGTACCAATCGTGCAAAATTGACAAGAGTGAAACCATGTTCATCTGGCCTCCTGTTTTTGCCTTCTGACATCCAATCGCACTTAAACAACACAACTTTCCTCCCTCCGAAGTAACTCAGCTCAATAACATCTGTTAAAACGCCATAGTAAGCTATATCACCAGCCACTGGATTATTGTCACTAGCACTTGAAAAACTTGTTGTTGTTGCTGTAACAACTACCCCACTATTCTGAAATTTTCTTCTCCTCTCAACTTCTCGTGTGTGGAACCTGAAACCATTTATAAGATATCCTCCATATCTCTTCCCTACATCATCTGGACCCCGAGCTAGAGCTCTAAGCCCTTCAGAAAGCTGTTCATCCTCTGCAAGTTGAAAGTCTTGAACCTATTCCAAACAACCAATAGATTTTTAAAAAATGCTTATCCAAAAGGGATGAAAAAAAGGAAGTACTTATCATCAATATACTTACATGGTTTCCAAACCATGATGCAAACTTTTCATTATGTACACGTTGGATTTCCCATAAACGCAAACGAGGATTTTGATCTCTTATCATGGTCTGGTGTTGACTGCATGTTCAAGTTAATTATATGAGCAATAAAAATACAACTTTCCTATGATACAACTAAAAATAAATTATTTTTGGTTAGTCTCTTACTTGGAAAATTTGTCTACCGCGTCACAATTAAACAACAAATATTGATGTGCCTTCACTAACGTTTCCTGATCCAAGGTTTCTGTCACTACTTTTCCAAATGGCCGTCCTTGTGTTGAGAAAATAGGCAACCTTGCAACAGCAATACTACCCTCATCATCATTTCTACCCACTCAATTAAACCTCGTTTCAACATCCTCCAAGTACCTAGAGCAAAACGTCACACACTCCTCTGCCAAATATCCTTCAGCAATGGAACCCTCGGGACGATTTTTGTTTCGCACATATGACTTCAATGTTGCTAAATACCTATTATTAGCAAAAGTTGGCAATACTAGGTGAAAGCTAAATAAGATATCATGAATAAATGAAAATGAAAATATTCTATAAGATAAAACAAACCTCTCTATGGGATACATCCAACGATAATGAACTGGCCCCGCAAGTTTGGCCTCAGTAGCCAAATGAATTGGTAAATGCATCATGACATCAAAAAATGATGGGGGGAAAATCCTTTCTAACTCACATAAGGTTATTGCAATTTGCTTCTCCAAACGGATCAAGTCACGAGCATGAAGAACTTTACCGCACAATTCTCTAAAAAAATTGCACAATTTAATCAAAGGGGACCGCACTTGCTTGGGCAATACTCTTCGCAACGCTAATGGGAGCAATTGTTGCATCAGAGTATGATTGTCATGACTCTTCAACCCATAAACTTTATGTTCTTTGTCCTGGAAAGACCTTGAAATATTCGAAGCATACCCATCTGGAACTTTTACATTTTTAAGGACTTTGTAAAAGATATCTTTCTCCTTTTTAGTCATTGAAAAGCATGCGGCAGGCAAGTATGTGCGACCTAATTCATCTTCTATGGGATGAAGCTCACTTCTAAAGCCCATATCTTTTAAATCTTGACGTGCCTTCCAATGATCCTTTGATTTCCCAACCAAATTTAACAATGTCGCAAGCACACTATCACAAACATTTTTTTCTATATGCATCACATCTAGATTGTGTCGCAATAAATTATCTTTCCAATAAGGTAATTCGAAAGATATGCTAGGCTTCTTCCAGTTGAATGGCAACTTAGGATTATCTTTAACTAGCTTTCCAAACTTAAATTGAACGCCTTTCAGCTGATCTTGTATCATAGACCCAGTCAAGCGACAAGGTGCCTTCCGATGTTCTTCCTTTCCATTAAATGACCTCTTATCTCGTCTAAACATATGGCTATCCTCCAAGAATCGTCGATGGTCCATGTAGATGTGCTTCCCACTATACTTCAACCAAGAAGAACATGTGTCTTTATGGCATGATGGACATGCAAGATGCCCTTTAGTGCTCCACCCAGACAAATTTGCATATGCAGGAAAATCATTGATAGTCCACATTAAGGCAGCATGCATCTTAAAATTTTGATTGGTTGAAGCATCAAGTGTATCTACTCCAACCCCCCATAACTCTTTCAGCTCCTCTATCAATGGTTGCAAATAAACATCAATGTTATTTCCAGGTGCTGAACGACCAGGTATAAACAACGACATTATAAAGTACGGTTGTTTCATACACATCCAAGGTGGCAAGTTGTATGGCATCAGGATGATAGGCCATGTACTATGCACATTACTCATCATCCCAAAAGGATTAAATCCATCTGACGCTAATCCAAGTCTAACATTACGTGAATCTGTAGCAAATTCCTTATATTGGAAGTCAAAAGTCTGCCAAGCAGGGGAATCGGCAGGATGACGCATGCAACCATCTTTGGTCCGACCCTCATCATGCCACTTCATAAAAGATGCAATCTTTGACGACATGAACAACCTTTGTAGCCTTGGTATCAACGGAAAATGGTGTAAAACCTTTTTGGGGACTTTTTTACACTTTTTTGCTGAGATTCCTTCTGCTCCTTCATGATTGTCAACAGTTTTGTACCTCTATTCATGACATACATGACATTCTGTATCATCAATATGTTCTTTCCAATACAACATGCAATCATTAGGGCAAGCAGGAATCTTTTTGTAAGAGAGACCCAATTCCCCCAACACTTTTTTTGCTTCATAATATGAGTTGGGCAATTTCTCACCATCTGGAAGTGCCCTGTTGAACATCCGAAGTAGCTTGGTAAATGAGTCATTAGTCCATTTTCCAAGGCACTTATAGTGAAATAGTTCAATGAGCAATGAAAGCTTTGAAAACTCTTTACACCCAGGGTACAAAGGTTTTTGGGCATCACTTACCAACTTATAAAATTTTTTAGCATCTGCATTCGACAACTCTACATTATTTGGCATGTCATCCATGCCAGCATCGCTAGTTGAGATCCCGAATGTATCATGCAGCATCTCACGCATGCTATTATTTGTGCCCAAGGCATTACCAGAATTGGGAATCGGAGCAGTTGTAGTAGATGACAAAGCTTCTCCATGAGCTATCCATTTTGTGTAACCCTTGATAAAACCGTCACATACTAGATGGTCTACTGCCTCAGATCGCATCACCCATCTGCCATTTCCACACTTCACACATAGACAAACAATTTTCCCATCGATACTTGCATTTTGGAATGCAAAATTCAAGAATCCCTCTACTCCGTTCAAATACTCACTGGTCAACCGAGATTGATACATCCAACTCTTATCCATTACGTTTCTCTGAAAACTGATATCAGAACTCTGTAAAAAGGCAACATAATTAAACAACAGAACAAATAGATATTTATACAAAAAGGAAAAATGGAAGTCATGTATCATGTTTAAGGAAGGGTTAGAGCCTTGATATGCCCTCGTATACTTTGTAATAGAATATTGAAACGTGATTCAAACTTAAATTTTTGCAAGCAATTTCAGTGCCAAAAGCACTTTAATTTTTTGGTCAAAGTTACACAGTCTCCCATAGGAAGCATTTAAATTGAGACATAGGGAGTAGCTTTTAATAGAAGTTCCGAAGATTGTTTATGTCATTATGCGGGGGGTGGGAGTTCCGGAGATTGTTTGTGTGTTGCATATGCAAGCAAATGGGGCACTTTATGAGATGGTGCCTCCTTAATAACTTGACAAGGCACTATTAGAAAAATGCCCTTTTAAAAGTGCCCCTTAATCTCCATTTTGTTGTAGTGACTTCTGAGGATACTCCGGGTTCTTGCCTGATTTCTGAATAGATCCTCCACGGACTTGGTGGTTGTGGCTACCCCGACCATGTCTATGTCCACGACCACGACCACGACCTTGTCCATTACTCAGAAAAGAGATTCTATTCGATTCAGGGAATGGTAGAGCACTAGTTGGACGAGACTCATGATTTCTCAATAATAGCTCATTGTTTTGTTCAGCGACCAGAAGGCAAGAGATTAAATCTGAGTATTTCTCAAACCCACGCTCTCTGTATTGCTGTTGTAGGAGCAAATTGTTGGCGTGAAAGGTGGAAAAAGTCTTTTCCAACATATCTTTTTCAGTAATCTGTTCTCCACATAATTTCAAAATTGAAACTATCTTGAACAGATTAGAGTTATACTCATTAACAAATTTATAATCTTGCAGTCGTAGATTCAACCAGCGATAACGAGCATTTGGTAGGATTACAGCCTTCTGGTGCCCATACCTTTCCATCAAATTATTCCACAAACTTAGTGGGTCTTTCACTGTAAGGTATTCAGACTTCAGGTCCTCGTGGAGATGGTGCCGAATGAAGATCATGGCTTTCGCACGATCCTTCGGGGATGCGTCGTTATCATCGGTAATTGTGTTGCCAAGTTCCATAGCATCGAGATGGATTTCCACATCAAGTATCCATGACAAATAATTCCTTCCAGAAATGTCTAGTACAGCGAAATCCAATTTTGTGTAGTTCGACATCGTCTATAAAATTAGAAATATTAATTTAGATGGATGTTGAAATAAAAGACAATCAAGTAAATGGTACAAGTTTTTTTTTTTTTGGTTGTGAATGTGGGTACCATGACTTGAACCCTTGATATGTTAAATGACACCACAAGAGTGTCACCACTAGGGAAATCAAAGCTTTGGTAAAATGTCAGGCAATAATAAAATGCACAAAGCATAATGTGACTTTCACTAATTTGCAAATGAAAAGATTTCTAGCCTCCAACATCCGTAAGTTAACATATGCAAAGAGCAATATAAAAACATGTTGATGTTAATTTATTGCAGATAAAGAATGAGATATTAAATGCAGATCCTCTCCTTAAGAAATTCATTTCGTAGTATAAGTATTATATGTGCTTATAATAAGTACTTCGAGTACTCTTGTTTTCGATAGTAAATACTTCAGGTATTTATTGTTATCAAAATTCAATTGACTTCAGGAATTTATTAATAGCAAGAATACTTTGAATATTCATTAGGGAACTACTTCTGGTAGAACATTTTTTCTTTGTTAATAATAATTTACTTGTAATTTAAACATCTATGTACGCATGTAATAGACAAACATAAACAGTGGTAAATATGAATGTGAAATGTAACCCATTGCCTTCTCAATCGGGTAGAGATTCGTGTTGATAACATGATATAAAACGAAGGTAATAGCAAAAGAACAGAACATAAAATAAGGACAATAATAACAGAACATATGTTAAATGAAAACTGCTACAATACACACCCCTTATTTGGGTGTGTATCATATGCACCCCCTAAAATGTTATGAATTATAGAGAAAATGTTACGAATCGTATTGCTAAAAAGTTACGAATCGTATAAAGTTTACGATATACACCAAAATGTTATGAATCATAATGAAAATGTAACGAATCGTACTGCTGAAAAGTTATGAATTCTAGAACAAAAGTTATAAAACATGCTAAAATGTTACGAATGAACCATAAAATAGATGCATATGATACACCCTTTTAAGGAGTGTGTATTGTAAACTTTCCCATGTTAAATATAGTTCTTCCAGAACTATCAGAAACACAATTGATCAGCAGGATCAATAAGATACTTCTGATTCTTCCTTTTCATTGCAATTTCCCTTCTGTCTTTATAGGGATGAAATATCAAACATATAATTAATACGCTACTGTTACAACTGCATTTGTTATTCATAAACTTAATTTGCTGAAGAATTGATGGCTTCAATCATTGTGAATCTTTTATCATCCATCAATTTCACAACATTTCCATTTGTTAACACAATATTTGCTCTTCCATAGCCTTCAATAAGGTTTGCAAAATTTGATATTGTATTGACATTCGTTTGTATATTGATATTCGTTAATTGGTTGAAACATTTGTTATCTCGAAGAATAGTATGTGTTGTACCATTGTCTACCAAATAAATATCTCCACCTGTTATCTTCGTATTTGATAGTGCCAGATCAATATCCATGCCCCTATTATATGCAAAATATAATTTCAAAAATTTCACGAATAAATGAGTAAAACATACTTTTAAAATATTATTATAGAATAAGCACATCTTGACTTATTTATTATATCATAATATTAGTGACACATGACCATGACCATAGCATGTCATTATTACGAATATAAGTCGAAACTCTTATTATGCTAAACACACAATTATTATTGTGACCATTCAGAGCTGTCACCTCCATCACCAATGAAATCATCTTTAGTTCCATTAGGTTCTGCAATGTACTGAGAAATATCGAAACAAGGAACATCAATGGGTTTAAAAGGGTCAATAGATTGGTTTTGACCAGTTTGATCAGTAAAGTTTATTTTGATTTTTTTTTCTTTTCTTTTTAGCGATGTTTAGTAAAGCTCAATCAAATGCTTTGGTATACGATAGTACGATAGGTACATGACCAATGACCCTTCCCACCACATCTGTAGCAAGAATTCTTAGAGTTCTTAGAGGATTTATTCAGCTCCCCCTTGCCCTTTTCTTTCGACACTTCTAATCTATTCCATTTATTCCACTTCTGGGGATATTCTGATTTCTTACTTGATTTCTAAATATATCCTCCACAGACTTGGTGGTTATGACTACCATGGCCACATCCACGACCTCGTCCATGACTAGGAAAAGAGACTCTATTCACTTCGAAGAATGGTAGAGTGCAGTTGGACGAGACTCATGATTTCTCATTAATAACTCGTTATTCTAGCTACTCAACAACAAGAAGACAAGAAATTGAATCTAACTATATTTCATATCCACGCTCTCTCTATTAATTGCTACTGTAGAATTATATTATTTGGGTGATAAGTGGAAAAAGTTTTTTCCAGCATTATCTTTTTCATAAATCTTTTCTCCACATAATCTCAAAAGTGAAACTAACTTGAACAAAGCAGAGTTATACTCACTGGCAGATTATAATCTTGTAGCCTTAGATCCAACAAGTGATAACGAGCATTTGGTAGTATTACTGCCTTTTGGTGCCCTAACCTTTCCTTCAGATTATTCCATAAAATTAGTGGGTCTTTGACTATAAGGTATTCGAACTTGAGGTCCTCATGGAAGTGGTGGCGAATGAAGATCATGGCCTTTGCGCGATCCTTCAGGGATGCATCATTACCATCGGTAATTGTATTCTTGATTTTCATAGCATCAAGATGGATTTTCTACATAGTATCCACTACAAATAATTCCTTCCTGAAATGTCTAGTACCGCGAAATCCAATTTTGTGTAGTTCAACATCATTTATAAAATTAGAAATTTTAATTTAAATGAATATTGAAATAAAAGACAATCAAGTTAACAGTACAATTTAACTGATTAGGGCAAATGTCATGCGATAATAAATTTCACTAAGCATAACATAATATTTAATAATTTGCAAATAAAACAAATTTGTAAGCATAAAGTAGAATATGAAAAAAAAAAATTCTAACCTTCAGCATCAGTAAGTTAACTTGTGTAGAGCAACATATTAACATGTTTCAACATTTATGTTATATGTATGAATAATATTTAATTTTATTCAAGTATTTATTACTTACTATTTGATATGTACGAATAGATCTCAAAACTACAATTTTACCATATAGTTATAATTGAGAATTCTAAAAAGAAGTGGTTTTTCTCTGTAAATTTTGTCCTTAGGTCATCCACAATGATATAATCAAAAGGTAATAGTTGTTAAAGTTAACAATATTTGTGCAAAAAATGGCTCACAATGATATAATCAAACTTAGCAACATCCTTAGAAATAATCAAATTTTGGGTTTTGAATAACCAAAACTAACAACTATTTTCAATAATCAAAATTTGTGAACCCCACACCACATAAGTTAACTGGTTCCAAAATTTATATACACGCGTATTTCAACTAGTATTTTCTTCTCTTCTTCACCTACTCTATATCTTTTTCACTTCAACCACAAATTGTTTCTCTTCTTTCCCGTTTCTATTTTAGGTTGCATTCTTATGAACTAAACTTAAATTTAAAAAACTGTCTTTATTTGAATTTTTTTCTCATTTTTCAGTTTTGCGCCAAACTAAAAAATATTTTTAGTTTATGAGTTGTTGATTTGTCTTGAAGAGAGGAATTGGAAAAATATATATTTTTTTACTTTTACCCAAATATTTTGAGAAATAATCATTTTTTAGCAAAAAAAAATGATTTTTTCGACTAAAAAATGGTTATTCCTTTTTTGTTCCTCCCCCTATGGTTGAGTAAATGAAGAACCTTGCCAAAAAAAGGAAGAACCTTACATTCTTTTCCAAATTCAAGAACACATTTGATTTTTTTTGAAAGATTAAGAGAGTGGTGGGTTTGTGATATACTGATATAGGCTATAGGAATAGGAAGGAAAAAAAAAGTTTTGGTGTTGTTTTGATAGATAACACTAGGAAGAACACCATATATTCAATATATTTTGTCCAAAAAAAAACGTAATGGAGGGAAGTGAATGGCGGGAAACAAAGGGGGAGAGAGAGATTGTGTGAAATTATGGTGGACCCCTTATTTTGGTTATGGACTAAAAGTGATCATTGTGAAGCTCAACATTGTTAAGCTTAACAACCTGTTAAATGAATAATCAAAAACTGATGCGTCAACTTTTGATTATACCATTGTGGATTGCCTTAGCAATAGTACTGAGAAAATCATATAAATATGTTAATTATAATCGCATATAAGGAACAAGATACTAAATACACATGCATCTACCACTTACTATATCAATTTATTTTGTAGTGTACGTATTACATGTACTCATAAATAAATACTTCGAGTAAGTATTTATTTATTTGATAGTAAATGCTTCGAGTGCTTATTAATGTTACCAGAATTCAAATTACTTACTTATTTATCAATAGCAAGAATACTTCAAGTGGATCATCCATCAAGGAATTACTTTTGGTAGAATATTTTTTTTCTTTGTCAATAATTAACTTGTAATATACAAATCTTTGTACACATGTATATCTTTATTTATACACATATTAAACAGACGAACATAAACACAGATAAATATCATTGTGAAATTTAACTCATTACCTGCTCAATCTGATAGAGACATATGCTGATAACGTGTCATAAAACTAAGTGAATATTAAAAAAACATTTGCAAAAAGTAAGGACAATAATGAACACAATATATGTAAATTGTAGTTCTTCCGAACTATCAAAAACATAATTAATCTATAGAATCAACTGGATTCATCTTCTTCCTTTCATTGCCATTTACCTCCTGTCTTTATAAGAGCCAAAGATTATAACATATAATTAATGCGACTGCTACATCTATTACGTTTACTATTCGTACACTAATTCGCTGAAGCGTTAATAACATCCATTATTAATACCTTTTGCTATCCACCATTTTCATCATTATCTTCATATTCTAGCTAATTTAGGACCCTCACATGGATGAATATTTTGTAAAATTAACCACTTCACATTTTGGCACTTTAATAATGACAAATATTTTAACACCGCAATAAGGGAAAATTTTAAAATGACACCTGAACTTTGCACCAAATGTCACAGAGACACCTGAATTTAAATTTATTTCAATTAAACATCTGTACTAATAAAATCCCCAAATTTAGACACCTAAACTTACGTTTATTTTAATTAAACACCTGTACTAACAAAATCCCTAAATTTAGACCCCCGCCGTTATACTCCGTCTCAAAAATTGCTGATATGGCATCTCCAACCTGTTTAAGTTGCCTCATTGCACATGTTTTTTTGCCCAAACCCAGTTCTTCTTTCTGCTCGGCATACTTCTAATGATGGGTTTCGCTTGGGTGCATCGTTCTTTGTTGGAAACATGTGCAATGGGGCAATTTAAATGGGTTAGAGATGCCATATTAGCAATTTTTTGGACGGAGTATAACGCCGGGGGTCTAAATTAGGGGATTTTGTTAGTACAGGTGTTTAATTGAAATAAACTTAAGTTTAGGTGTCTCTGTGATATTTGATACAAAGTTCAGGTGCCATTTTGAAATTTCCCCCCGTAATAATGGTCCAACAATTTAGTATGGACGGAGTAGCTTTTATAGTGTCCTAATCTTGAAGGGGGTATCATACCCTTTGACTTCCAGTACAAAATAACCTACCATCGTCATAACAAATGTAACAAAAATTGCACAAGGACGTAATATCTATTAATGGGGAACATTTTTCTCCACTAGGCTTTAATATTTGCACTACAATGCTAAATTATCTTAAAATGACATAGTATATAAATAGATGGATAGATATTTCGCTAAGGACCCGTTTAGTTGCACGGAAAGGATGGGAAAGTATGAATAAATTAACTTTTCTGTAACTTTTTGTGTATTTATCTACCAGAAAAGTTGTAGAAACCACAGCTTCAATTTTCACATTGGAAAACACTTTCCCGCAAAATGGGTCTTGCCAAAATGAAGGAATCCTACAAGATTTCTTGTCAAATGAACACCCACAGGAAAATAAATTTCATTTTCCTTTACTTCACCTCACTTCCCTTTTTCGAGGATCTAATTTCCCACACAATATTTCCAACAACTGGATGAATCCTAATGGGGAAGGGGGGGTGGGGGGGTGGGCTTGTTGTAAATGCACTTTAAAATTCCATTTGATCCATTGAGAAATTTACAAAGATGAGGGTAGAGATAATTTCAAATATTTATAGGTCAAGACAACTAGTCCTAGGTATTATTAATTGGATCCCGTATAATATTAGATACTTTAAGGACCAATTTGAAAAAATTGAAAGAACAGGTTCCAAAATGACACTAACTAGTACATCTTTTAAGCACCAATACCATATTTCACAATTTTAAGTATGTATTAGAGCATGTACACCAGTTGTGAGCAAAAATGCCTATGAATAGTACCAAATATTTACTTTACCTATTCATATTCTCCTTCCATACTGCAGCAGCCTTCCTACTTTACCTACCCACATTGCACACCACCGCTGCCTACCCAGTCGCAGGGAGAGGGAGGGACGGAGAGAGAGAGAGACAGAGGCAGGAGGAGAGAGAAACAATAGTATTTTACTTATACTTGTAGCTACAGTACATCGCCAAAACCACCGAGCAAAAATACCAAATGTATTTTACCTTTCTTTTTACCTAGTCTCCCATACCCTAGTTTTCTCACTTTGCATAGGTGAAGTACCTAAGATTGGGTATTTAACTAGTCTTGTGTACATGCTCTTATGCAAAATGATGGTTTCTCTCCGGTCGGGGGCTATTCAATTGGATTGTAATATCTTGATTTGAAATAATCGTAATGGAATGATTGATGTCTATATTAACGATTTATCAAATCGATTGATTGGCTGCCATTTTTTTTTTTATTAAAATGAATCTAATATGAACATGTAATTAATAGCCAATGAGTCATCAAAGATCAAAATAGGGTTCAGTTATTGGGGTCAGACAGACTGAAATATAATTGCTTGTGAATTTTTCAGCTCCGGCATGGATGTCTTTAACCGTACTGAAAATATAATTAGTTGAGATGCGTGCATAAGCTTGCCCAAATACCATGACCTTCGAACATTAGTGGGTCCACCATGGTGTCGAACATTTAGACAATACTCCATATCTATATATATCATTATATCTAGTTTCCCAAAATAAGACTGGAACTTTTTGTATTTTGTCATTACTCAAAACAAAAATTTGCATTTTTTAGCTTTGCACCAAACTTTTGTCAATTGTTGGTTCATCTCGGTAAGAGAAATCGGAAAAATAAAAAATTATAACTTTTACCCAAATACTTTTGAAAATATTCAAATTTTAGCACATTCAGCTTTAGGGGCTAAAAGTGCTAAAAATTAGATATTTTTAAAAATATTTGGATAAAAGTGACAATTTTTATTTTTTCCGATTTCTCTCGTCGAGACGATCGATAATCGACAAAAGTTTGATACAAAACTAAGAAATGTGAATAAAATTGAATAATAACAAAACAAAACAAAAAAAACCTCCAAGCTTATTTTGGGAGACTAGGTTGGAAACAGCTTTGCTATGAATACATACTAGTACATACGGATAGTGGACTAATCCGTGTGGCTTGTACATTGAGGCCGTAGACTTTATATGAGCTTCGCTGCAGTAATTTCGTCCTTCCATTTTGTAAGCCCAATGTCTCTTGTCTTGACTTTAAATGAGATCTAGTAAAAATTAATAATTGTACTATTCTTTTATCAATGAAGTTTGCACTCTTCCACCAAAAATCCAAAAACCTTTTGTGTGATGAGATTGACCTTTGTCACGGGTATCTACTTCCGAATTCGGTAAATTTTGGCTAAATCTGAATGAATAAATTGTAAAAATAATACGATTACTGACAGTAAGGAAGCTGCTACGCTTAAAATCCAAACCGTGATTTTATTTACCATGTTATTTAGGTAAACAACACAATATCTAATGCCTTATTTAATTTGGATGGTATTTTGAAAAAATAAAAATTTCAACTCAAAAAACACTCATTACTCATATTTTTAATCATTTCTCTCTCATCTCTTCAATTATTATTCTCATTTCTCTCCTTATCACTCTCTACTCATTACTCATATCTCTAATTATTACTCTAATTTTTCTCTCCCCTCGTTATCCAAAAATTAAACTCAAAAATTTTCAAAACGTCATCCAAGCAAGCTAAGGCATAAAGCATTCTATGATATAAATTTCTACAAAAAAATAAAATAAAATCCCAACTATGTAACGTTACCCTTCATTAATAACTTTTAGGGGAAAGCTATGGTACACATGATATACCCTATGTCTAAATTACGATAATTTGTGATTTTCATTATGCCGATTTTGGTTTTCTAATGCATATTTATGGTGCTAGTTATGACTTGTACTTTAAAATTTACCTGTTGAACAGATCATTAGCAGGTTATCCATAATTAAAAAATATTGTTATTATGTAACGATAATTATTCATACCAAAATCTATAATACTTGTATTCCAACCAAATATATGCGTACAATATCAAAAATTAAATAATGCTACCCATAAATATTATGACAATATCATAAATTGGCATTATCTTACCACAATGAGTCGTACCAAATTTTTTTTGACTCGCATGATATTTTGTAGCAAAATCAAATATTGTCATACCAAAATCAACAATTGTTATACCCAAGCCAAAAATATTTGTAAAATACCACAAATTTTATAAAATAACCACAATTATTATGACAATACCTAAAATTGTCATTTTCTTACCACAATGTGTCATATCAAAAGAAAACAAATATAAATACCACAAATTATGTAACAAACCAGAATTGTTATGACAATACCATAAATTGACGTTTTTTTTACCACAATGTGTCGTACCAAAGGAAATTGATTAAAATATTCCATAATAAGACATGTCTAAAATACCACAAATTCAATAATATAACCAAATTTGTTATGACAACACCAAAAATTGACATTTTCATACCCACAACATGTCGTATAAAAAAAATCCATATTCGTAGGAAAATTATTTGCGTAAACACATGATTTTGAGTTTCAAAATTACCTTTTTTTTCTAAAAGTTTTTTTTTCAATAAACCGGAACACCTCCTTAATCAACGAACATAAAAAATTCAACGGATTTAATTGTCATTATTGTGTCACGATTGCATGGCTACCTTACATTCAACTACAACAGAGGACTAGGTTTCATATCAAATATAAATTGAATGTATAATCTAAATGTCGTTAGTGAGTGTATTTTTAGAATGATCGATCAGGGTTGTTAGGATTTCAAGTTATCGTTAGGATGTCAAGTTATACGATATTTAATTTGTAATATTTTAGACATGTATCTTGCTTGAGTACAATAATTATTGATTGTGCTACAACATATTTTGATCTTGTACCTAGTATCTTTTGATTGATTTCTTTTGGTACGACAAATTGTGGAAAGAAAGTGCCAATTTTTTGTATTGTCATAACAATTGTGATTATGTTATGTAATTTGTAGTATTTTACATATAAGGAAGAGGGAGAGAAAGTCAAGGAGGAGAGAACAACCTGTTACTTGCTAAGCCCTTTTTTTATTTTATTAATTGATTTAATAAATGGATGGTCCAGATTATTCCCTTTGAAATTTAAGGGTTTAAAATCATGATGCGTACGGTACACCCCCTAATAAGGGGTGTGTACCATAGGACTACCCATAACTCTTTAGTCTCGAAAGGTGTGTTAATCTGTTTGGCCAAGTTTCTACTTTTAGCTTATGAGTTACTCCTACTGTATGAACTAAAAGCAAATTATAAAAACTGAGAGAGGAATTAATTTTCCGAATTTCTATATATATGTTGCTACTTTTCAACGTTTACTTTTCAGAGCTACTAATTTTTAATTATCATAAGTTCACTTGCAACAAACACCTAAATACGGAATAGCTTCTGTTTGCCATAGAAAGCTTGCGTTTAATAGTCAGGAGATTTTTGATGAAAGCAACTGGTGTCAATGGACGGAGGCACCCAATTCGGTTGTTCATCTCGACAATCGACGTACGGTTCGGATCTTTGTCGAGCAATCGACGGCTCAGATTTGTATGTGCTCAAATTCAATTCGAGTCGTCCGTGCTGAAATGAACGACCGAATGTTGCTCGACACCTCACTTGGCATGCATGGGGGTGCTCGGTAGCATCCCCGGGTGGTAACAGTTTGGTCTCTCGAAACTCAATACAGTGTAACAGTTTGGTCTCTAGAAACTCAACTAGTTATATAGTTTATTCCTTTTTTACGAGGAAAATGGTGGAGGAGGGGGCAATAATAAAGCATAGCAACACTCTCTTGGGGAAAATGGTAGAGGAGGAGGCGACCAGGCATAATAATCCTTCCCTGAACATGACCGTAGGGACTTTACACTTGTAACGAGCCCCCCAATAAAAACCCCGAAATTCATATATAGATGTGCACCCCTCCATCCGAGGCCGTAGAAATTAGCAATAACATCGATCCCATATACGGTATGTAAAGAAATATATCACCTGGATCTCATGTAAATTTATATGTATACTATGGTGCATGCATGACTGGATCAATGTTACATAAATTGATGATCTATGTATATATGCATCAGTGTGAAATGTTTGGTCCACACACGCAGCTGATAGCTTTCCGTGTTAAGTACTCATGAGCATGTAAAAATACACGTGAACTTGATTGCAAGGGCCAATGGGGGAGCGTATTCACGTGTGGATGAAGAAGGCTGACCACCCCCCCTCGCATCCTTTGGATTGGCCAATAAAGGTTCATATTCAGACGCTCCCCTCTTCAAAAGTACAGTACTCTCACCGTCCCGTGATGAATGTCATTTATGACGCTTTTTATTATCCCAGAATGAATGTTCATTACACTTGATCTTTTCATTTTGTCCTTGTTTCTAACTATTCAAATTCAAATTACTTATTAAAAAAAAAAAGGCGCCAGATTTGCTGCAAACCAATTCTGCCATCCAAATTCTTACTTCAGGATTTACTCCGTGGGTTCCGTGTGGGGTTTGTATACACAGTCAAGTTGTTTTCAAACTGAAAGGGTATTTTTGGAATGTTTTATTAGAAATGGTGTAATGATTGTGTCTACATAAATTTTGAGTTTTCCCAAAATTGACATCCATTACAGGACGAAGGGAGTACTAATATATTTTTTGATAACTCATGTTTTGGGATCAGTTTATGCACATCTCGATTAATTTTTGGCATTGAAGATAACCTCTGTCTTTGTTTGCTTTCGTTTTCCAGAACCACTCCCTCCCTCTCAACATGGTCCCCAATAAGTTTTTCTTTCAATTATAACTCTCATTTCTTTATCTAGTGCTTGCAACACTTTGCAGGAAGATGCTTGATAGTATTCCCTTGTCCAGATTTAAGGCGGGTAAGGGTATTTGGGGGCAGGTATCACATAATCATAACTGTACCATATATATGAGTGTGAATTTTTTTTTCTACCATACCTGTACCTATTGGGTAAAAAATAAAATAGGCAGGGCGGGTACCCATTGGGGTCGGAGGAATTAACATCCCTATCCGATCAAGTCCAAGAAGGAAATGGGCAATTGGACAAAATCCATCCCTTCTTTTAAAAAAAAAAAATAATAACAAAATTTCATTTTTCTATATCGCAATTTATAGTAATGTTTGGTGACTTTTTTTTTAAATCTTGGTCATATTATTTTACTTTTCAAATTCATGTCAACAAAAGAGATGAGAAAAGAAAGGAAACGAAATTCATTTCTATAAAAAAATTATACTCCGTATCTCTCTTTTTATTTATTTTTGGCTTCTTTAACTTTTTGTGAAAATATTCTTCAGAGATATTTATGCCATTTTACATAGGTCCCGTTTGCTAGCACTTATAATCCAACTTATTTAGCTTATTTGCTTAAAAAACTAATAAAGAGCGTTTGTTATCTATTATGAATAATCATTTATTTGACTTTTCTAGCTTATCTAATCCAAAAAAATTAAACCCGTGTGCATTGGACCAGATTTGATTTGGCTTTATACCAATGTTGCTTGTTCGGATTTAGATCGAATTCAAATGCTCAGAGCTCTAGTTAGAAGCATAAAAATAGGACCCGCGGTTAGCTTACGGGCTCGGGCTCAATGCTCCAGTCCACCTAGTTGTTGAAATGTACATGAAGAGCTGATCTGGATACGGTGTGATTCAATCAATTCCGTTCGGACGGCCCGTGCAGTATTGAAGATTGGAACTTCTGTAAATCCCGTCCGGACGGTGGTGAATTCTGTGTGGATGATCGGTAGTATAGGTGTCAAACAGGCCGGACTGGTAGGACACGTTTAAATGTGGCACGACACGGGCACAATTTTAGACTAGCGCGGACACGGTACCGAAGTGGCCGCGCACGGCACCGTCGGTATGGCACAAACGTGGTCTTAGAGGGACATGAAAGGGCATGGGCATGGGGCACGACACAACACTATTTTTTAATTTTATTAAATAAATTAATTCCCTATGTTATTAATCATAGAAAACTAAAATTAGTACTACATAATTAAATACCACTAATTACAATAAGGATATATATAAATATATTTGTTACACAAATTTTTTTGTCTGACAAAACTCAGTTGCAGATGGGCCGGCACGGACACGGCATGACACGAGGTGATTAAAAAATGGCCCAACCTAACCCGATAATGTAAACGGACCGACATGACCCATTCGACACCTCTATTTATTAGGGTTTTCTGTGTATGTGTTTACTTTGAAACTATAAAATGAACACAAATGACTTCCTCCATTGTAACCCTGCTATCTCTTTCATCATAGTAAAATTAAACCCCTAACACCAAGTGGATTTCGATTAAGCAATTTGTTTAAATTGCAACCACATATATCGCTTGTCTTGTTTTTGATTGTCTGTTTTATTTTCTTTCTTTCTTGTTTGATTGATTTATTTTCCCTATTACTAGTAGTCCGATTCTTATTAATTACTACGTCTCGACTCCTAGTTTCGTTGAGTTTGAGCAATACTCCGTATTACGTAGGAAACAACCACAGTAGCTAGCCCTAGTAACAAAGAGGAGAGAGAGGAAGCAACCATGGAAATCACAGTAGAGAGAGAAAAGCATGACACTTGCACCGTCACCGTCGGCGGCAAAGCCATCACAACCACTATCGGGACATCGGAACTCCGACTCAAGCGATGGATACGTGATGTACAAGTAATATACGGAAAGAGAAACAGGCAAACAATCGTCGTTGGTCTATGTGCCGATCGAAGCCTATCCTACTCCAACGTCCCTTACAAATCCAAAGGTATACACGAGAAATTCAACTTTTACTATTATGTAATTTATGTTTCAAACAAAAGTAATTACTAGGGCACTGCCACGTGATACCCTTACATTTTTTTACACCACACATTTATATGAATGAGCGACAAAAAAAAAAAATGTGTTGGATCATTACGTGACGATGCTCCAAGACCTTTAATACAATGAAAATAGTAGTCGATTGGTTGGTTCTTAAGTGAGAGCGCCTTATATGGACTGAAAACTGAGTTTGGCTCACACTTTAAATTCCGATATTACCCACCAATTAAGCTTTGAGTACATGTTGAGAGTTTGGGGATAGATCTATCAACTAGCATTCTAGCAACTAACCATCACCATCTATAACTGTCTATTCTCTGCCATTTTCTCCGATACCTGCTTCAATTAATTACAATGTGGTAGCCCACAACGGGTCCCACGCAAATAATCCGAACCATTCATTGATATAAAATATTTTTTTGAGGGTGGGGATTCCAAGCTCACAGGATGGTTTCAGCTTCTAGTTTTCTTTTACTGCTTATGAGAATTTGTGGTACGTTTTGATGTATTGTTTTACTTCATTCTAGTGCCCAAGGATGTTTTCGACAGTTCTCATCTTTGTCCGGATCTATCGCTAAAGAGTAGAATTGTGAGATTTTCTTGCCCCCATTTTCTCCTAACCGTTTGATCAGAAGAATTTCACCACTCCGCAAAATAAAGGTTTTAAGTTTAATGAACGATTGGGATCTTTAATGGGCCCGACGCCTTGATCTGTGCACAAAATCAGTGCAGTTAGACTTCCGGGTATATGTATAGCTGAAGTGCACAGATACCAGTACAGAAGCCATAAAAAATAGATTAGCTTGAACATTGATTTAGCACAGAAATCATAGGAAATAAGAATAATAATAGTCAATGGACCTTTTAAACTTTGTTCATTTGGTCCACAAACATTCGTCCCCTGCGGTTCCTTCTCTTTGCTCGCTTGTATTAGGGCCATCCCCGAGTTTATGGTAGGCCCATTCGAATTCTCAAAATGGGCCCTTACACATTTTCCAAGAAATGAAATTCAGCAAGATACATGTTAATTACTTAAAGAGTTTAAATCTTTGACCAAAAAAAAAAAAAACTTAATGAGTTAAACTACACAAGACCATCACTTGCTACGTACATAATGAATTCGGGCCTTTTTGTGCCCATTACTTAGGTCCCGTTTCGTTAATATTCTTATTTTTAATAAATTTTTTTCGTTTTACGAGACAAATCATTCTTTCATAATACATCACATTTAATTAAGATAATAAGTACTTATTTTAGTTAGTGGATAAATAGTATATTATACAATATAGATTGATTAATGTAGAGAAACTATTGAAGAGTCTTGGAGCATAGTCACGAAGTGCCACGGATTATTCCAACGCCAATATTTTTGTAAGGTTCATACATTTAATTGGGGACAACATGAGAATGTGTGATGTGGAGCACCACATGGCAGTCCTTCTGGAGCAGTGAACAATTAGACCATATGTCCTAACCATCTTACGTACATCTAAACTAATTTACGTACTGTACTGCAGCTCATAAGACCATATGTCCTAACCATCTTACGTACATCTAAACTAATTTACGTACTGTACTGCAGCTCATAAACAGAAGTAGCAAAAAAGTTTAGATACATGTAAAGTGTAAACATATGA
>BPLS01027172.1:0-12112 GCA_019656275.1 Rhododendron kiyosumense
GCATAACCTCCATAGCACCTTGCAAAATGGGTCATTTTTTTTTCTTTTAAAAAAACAGGCTAGAAATAATTTTTTTTTTATGATGGAGGATTGGTTACCTCTGCCTGTGATGACTCAAAACAAAAACTAAAAAAGAAAATAAATGAAAAAAAATAACTACCCGAATTCTTAATACATGTTACCGTCCTCGACAACGGCGCCAAAAATACTTGACGATTTCCTAATCCTAAAATAATGGGTTGCCCCAAGTATAGGGTGGAGACCGACGTAGCACAATATCCGGTAAATCCGGAGTTGAATCTACAGAGACAGTAATGTGTGCTGACTTAAAAATTCAGGTTATAATTTAAACGGGCTCTTAGTTAGTCACCCATTGTCGATTGATTGAGATTAACTAAAATCTAGAAATTGATTGTACTTTCAAATAATTAAAAGAAATGTACGGTCGTATGGGTTCATAGCACTTGCAATCGGCCCAAACTCATCTGCTCCAATCGGTGTTCTTTAAAATGTTTGATTTTAGACTGAAAAAGATACCCCGCAATAAGCGAAACCTTAGGGTCGCCGTTTATCCATGCGCAACAGAGAATGAGTTTTGGACCCCCATTCCCCCATTTACATGGACTCTGACAATGTGTGGATTTGTCTACGGAAAGTACACTGCCCGAACTGGCCACAATGTACTAATCACTCCACGACCCTACCTGTACGACTACTCACGAATCATTATGCATGAAAAAGAAAAAACTCTAATTTAAATCATACTTCTAATACTGGAGAAAGAAAAATAAATAAGAAATTAAAACTAATTGAATACTAATGAACAACATTAATCAAGAGTAAAAATTGAAACGAGTTACCGGAACACAAGTACTCGAACAAAACTCCAATACTTCAAAGGAAGAAACTCTGAATGAAAAATACCGCAAGTATAAAAAACTGCTACTATTGTTTCGAACTAAAAGAAAACGTTCGTCGGCAGCCCCGTTATTCGTTCCTTTTTGTACAATGGGAAGAAGTCGCGCGTGAGTCCTATATATTTTTTTCGTCACAGCAGTCATCCCCCTTGGCAGCCCTATTTTCTTTTTTTCCTTACTCCCAGCCGACTTCTCCTTGTTAAGCCTTGGCCCATCATTTAACTATTGGGCTCACCATGTAATAGAATAAATCCAAGCCCAATTCTTCATTTACTTTCGGTGAACATCCATTCCTTGGCCAATTAGTGCTAAACTGTTAGACTTCATATTGCTAATCAGCAAACTCGAACAGCCCAATCTTCGAGCATCATTTAATATTCCAACTTTGCACTTTTTGTATCAAACCCTTCAAATGCTTACAAGACAAAAATAAAGCATAAAGCTCTGAATAATAATATAAATGGAACTTAACAAAGATAAATTAGGAGGGCGTTAATGTGAATATTTATGCATCTATCACTGGATAGTGTGTGTTTTGTGGGATTCTCGATTTTGGGGTGCGAATTGGTAAACGAACTTATGTTTTACATTTGTTAAGCCTTTCAAGTAATTTATATGCTAAAATGTTTTGCTTGTGGATAGATGACGAGTTGGTGAATCAAGAAGCACCGAAACCATAAGTCGTACTTTTATGTCTCAAAAACACTATTGGATTCCAAAATGAAATCCAATTATTTTGCAGACATTGTAGATATCCATTGTTGATTGTTGTGCGGTTGTACCCTCGCTTAGGGTAGTGTGTCGAGGGGCTTGACAAGTTTTGGCAAGATGCTATAGATGGGGATTTAGTTGCAGCTCATGTTAATATTTAGCTCATGTTGATGGTGCGAATTGGTAAACTTACTTATGTTTTGTCACTGCTTGACGGATTCCTAGTCCTAAAATAATTGGTTGTCCCAAGCGTAGGGCGGAAACCGGTGTAGCATAATATCTAGTAAGTCTGGAGTCGAATATACAAGGACGGTGATGTATGCTAACTAAAAACTTGGGTTGTTACTAATTTAAACTGGCTCTTAGGTAGCCACCCCTTGTTGATTGATTGGGATTAATTAAAACCTAGGAGATTTATTATACTTTTCAAATAATTAAAAGAAAGGTATAGTCGTAGGGTTCCTAGCACTTGTAGCTAGTCCGGGTTAACCTGTTTTGTTTGGAGTTCTTAAAAATGTTTAATTTAAGATTGAAAAAGATACCACGCAAGATGTGAGACCCTATGGTCACCGTATACTTATGCGCAACGAATAATGAGTTTTGGACCCCTATTCCTCCGTTTACATGGGCTCCGACGATGCCCAGGTTCGTCCGCGGGAAGTATTTTTTCAATCTAAATCATTTTTACATTGTTTGAAAATAGGAGCAGTACCTGAACTGGCCACGGTGTGTTAATCACCCCGCGACTCTACCTAAACAACTATTCGCTAATCATAATGCATACAAAAGAAGAAATCTTAATTTGAATCATGTTTCTAATACTGCAGAAAGAAAATAAACGAGAGATCAATACTAAACAAATAAAAATGAATAACTTTAATAAAGAACATAAATCGATATGAGCTACCGAACTGAGAATACTTGAACAAAACTTGTAATAACTTGAAGGAAAAAAAAAACTCAGAAAGAAATTAAACAAACATTCGAACCAAAAGAATGGCAGCTTCTCTTGAACTCCGCCGGTCTCGGCATTTTGTTCTCTGACAGCGTGATCCCAAGAAGATATCATGGCAGCCCCGTTCCTCGTTTCCTATGGTATTGCCCGATCAAAGCTCCTGATGGCTGCCTCTGTTATGCGTGCGCGGGAATCCCCCGCCGCCTAAAAGCTGCTCTCCTTTTATAAGCTTCTGTTCCCCAATTAAAACCCTATTGGCCCCGTTATTATTCTCAATCCCAGCCGTGCACTTCAATTGCCGAATACCTTGGGCTTATTCTTTATTCAAAATACCAAATAATTATTAGGCCTAATTAGAAGATCCAATGCACATCCAAATAGTGTTGCTTTTGGGCCCAGCAAATACACGTGTGAGTTGTATTTCCTGCAACCCATTCCACTTCAAACGCCATTGTGCTGTGGAGGAAAAATTATATGGCGCAATTCATGCTTCGATTGACAACTAATGTATTAAGCTTCCAAACATCTAAAATACACAAACTAAGCATTAAGTTTTAATTAACAATATAATTAGACTTAACAAAGATAAATTAAGGGGGCGCTAATATAAATATTTACGCGCTTATCACATTCGTATCTTTCGGAGTTTCCAATTCTCCCTAAATTTGACTATTTTTTGAATATTGAAAAGCGAGCGGATTCTGATTGGGTGGCGAGCGCCGGATTCCCTACGACCGTACCTCTCTTTTTAATTATTCGAGCAAGTTATCTATTAGTATTAGTTAATTAATCAACCAAAAGGTAAGGAGTGGCTACCTAAGAGCTAATTTTGATACTACAACTCGAGGTTTCACAGCACACACTTCACCGTCGTCCTTAGTGGATTCGACTCCGGTCTTACCGGATATTGTGCTACATCGGTATCAATCCTACACTTGGGGCAACCCATTATTTTAGGTATAGGAATCGGTCAAGCAACAGTGATCCTCAGTGGAAGTCCAAGCTCAGAAAAGGAACGATTGAATCTTATCACCGGTAAGTTCTCCGATTGCGCAATTGCGTCGAGTCTGTTAATTATCAGCTCCTTCACACGAAGACTGGTCGTTGGACCTTCTCCGGCAGCGATTCAATTCACCATGGACACATCAAGGCGGTGGATCTTTGGTGGCTAATTTAAATAGGCGGTGGATCTTTGGCGACGGTGACTTCGGCGGAGTTCCAGTCGCAACGGCGACTTCAAGGTTGTGTATGGATGATGTGTAGAGCAGAGGTGGTGGAGTTGGCAATTTTGATGATTATTGTGCGAATAATGGTAGGTGTCATTACTGTAATGGTTTAGTCTCTTCATACCATTCATACATGTTTATGTCGGCATTTATGTATATAATTTGTCGTTTTCTTTACTTTTCAATTGTATCATGTGAACCATATGTGAATGAGGTATGTGAATTGTCTGTTTTTATATGAAAACTGTTTATTGTCTATGAGAATCGTCTATAAAAATTATTTATTTTCTATGAGAACTATATATTTTTCTATGAGAGCTGTGTTTTGTCTATGAGAACCGTGTATTTTTTTTATGAGAACTGTGTATTTTCTATAAGAATTTGTATTTTCTTTGAGAAATGTGTATTTCTCATTTGAACTGTCTATGAGATCTGTCTATTTTTCTATGAGGACTTTTTATGAGAATTGTGTATTTTCAATAAATTGTGTATTTTAGCATATGGTGAGGTTATGTGAACTGAAAAATCAATTCACATAACCCAATTCTCATAGCCAATTTTCTCTAAGAATAACTAGTTCTCATAAAATTGACTATAAAAACTGGCACTTCACATATGTAGTTCTCATAGTTTAGTTCACGTAGCCTCTATGAGAACTTTAGTTATCATAGAACTGACTATGAGAATTGACTGTTCTCATAATCAGTTCACGTAGCCAAGGCTATTTATAGCATTTATAACTATATTGGATTTTGATTACCTTTTTGTTTTTGTTTGTGTATGTATTTTCTATGAGAATTGTGTATTTTTCTATGAGAACTGTGTGTTGTTTATGAAAACTATCTATGAGAACTGTGTATTTTTTATGAGAACTGTTTATTAAAATTGTGTATTTTCTATGAGAACTATATATTTTTTATGAGAATTGTGTATTTTAGTATGCGGTAAGACTGTATGAACTGTGTATTTTTTAGTTCACATAACCAGTTCATATATTCCAGTTCTCATAACCAGTTCACAAAACTAGTTCTCTATCAGAACAGTTATCTCTCATAGCCAATTCTCATATAACTGACTATGAAAATTGACAGTTCTCATAGAACTGACTATGAGAATTGATAGTTCACATAGTCAGTTCTCATAGCTCAGTTCACATAGTTAGTTGCAGTTCTTATAGAATTGACTATGAGACTTGACAGTTCTTATAACTAGTTTACATAGCCAAGGGTATTTTTGTCCGAAATAATATGATTTAGGAATTGATTTTAAAAATATAGCTCTCATAGCCTCAATTCTCATAGCCATAATTCAAGGATATTTTTGTCCAAAAGAATATGTTAACTCAGGTTATGTGAATTGTCAGAAATATTTTTATCCGAAATATTATGTTAACTGGCTATGAGAATTGACAGTTCTCATAGACAGTTCACATAACCAAGGGCATTTTTGTCCGAAATAATATGAGTCAGGAATTGATTCTAAAAATAGACATATACACAAAAAGTTAAGAAGAATGGGTAAAATAGTAAAAACGCATGAAAAATAAAAAAAAAGGATTGAAATAAAGAAAAAATATTTTTATTAGAACTAAATTAAATCCGAACCTACTTTTTGAGGTTGGCCTAAAAATTCCCCTTTTTTAAATGTGACTACTCTGTGTCCCTATAGCGGTCCAAAAGGGCTATAATGTGCAGCGCCCAAAGGCCACGTTGATGCAGGTGAATATTTGACTTATTATAGAAACATAAAAATTTTATTTATTATTTTTGAATCGTATTTTAAAAGGAAGCTAGTACATTTGATTTCAATAGCTTGTTAGGAATCTTCGAATTAGCTAGGGAAGTAAGTATCCTAGAATAATTAGTTATTCTATTTTTGCTAGTTTCTTGTTCCCTAAGAATTAGAGTTATTTCTCAGCATTTAAATTTCTTTTTTTGTATTTTTTGAATAGGTTGTTTTTATTTAGAAATAAGATTGTAAGTCTTAGGACAAATCAGCTGTTTATGATTTGATTAATAAAAATTGAGAGTTTTCTTACTATTGTGTGTTCGTAGATGAAGTATCTTTAGTTCATACTTGTTTGTAATTATCCTTGTTGCTTGTCCTTCTTTTTCATCACACCTCCCTGCATCACAAGTCGTTTGGGGGCCAATTTAATTAGGCAGTTCTCTCATTTCTAGTGTACCAAAACAAAATAAAAATTAGGTAGTTCTCTACCTTTTGATCCTCTCCTCCCCCTCTCTTGCTATCGTACGAAAGGTGGTATGGGGCTCACTTTGAGATGTCACAAAAATAATCCGAACCGTATAATAATGTCAAAATATTAATTTGAGTATGATCTGATAAAAAAACAGCTCAATCAAATAATAGTAAGTAATTTATCTAATCTTCAAAATTTTCATATTAAAATTTAGGATTCTATATAGTGAATGAATATTGAAAAATAATTTAGACAACTGTGTACCCAATATGCTCAAGATCCGAACCACAGTTGGATTTCTTTTCCTTAGCTGCCGAGCACTTGAGTTTTTGGTGGAAATTCAATGTTCAGATTAATGATAACCAACTAGTTTGTTTGAAGAAAGTGCCTTCAATCAGGGAAATGTGACACATGGGAGTGCTTAACTATACCATTGATGCAGACATTTTTGGCATTTTGGGACCTGGAATTGTGTATTTTTTGAACATGACTTGTCAATTACGAGAGAATCACGGTAGTGAAAAATTTGCAGACTTTTATTTGCAGTTGAAAAGTTGTTAGGTGTTTTTGATAGTGAATAAGTTGTTGAGAAACGTCAAGTTGTTTTCGGTAGTGAATAAGTTGTTGATGGGTTTATGAGTAGAGTTATTGTAGCAAAAAAAAAAAAAATCAAATTTTTGTTGACAATTTTTTTGTTAGTGAAAACAAGATGGTAAAATGTTGAACTTTTTTGTTAATGAAAACGAGATGATAAAATGCGTTAAGTTTTTAATGTTTTTTGTTAGTGGAAACACCCCTAAGTATGTAGGTGATTCTGGAAACGGTACTTCCAAGTTCTCAACCTAGGACTATAAATGAACTGAGCCATTCGTAAACTGTTTAAGATAGGCCCGGCCCTAAAATTTACGTGGCCCTAGGCGAACATGAAAAATGAGGTCCCCATATGTTTTCTTAATGAATTCTCGGGAAAAAAAAAATTAACTTCAAAAATACATAATTGTCATAAAGATGACAAAACTGTCAAAACACGAAACATCTTTTTGTTGCTTAATATATATACTAGTGACTGATTACTAATTTAAGACTTAGTATTTAAAAGTTTGAGACTGAGAGATTTTATTATACAGTAGTATAGAGACACCACTGAAAAAAAAAGAAAAAATCCAATTATGTGCCACATCCATGCTGTATCACACAATTGCAAAAGCTCCTCGTTTGAGATGAAATGTGGTTTTTAATTCGTGTACAGTATGAGAGTAAATTTTTTTAAAAAAAACATCACTTATATTAGCACAGACTCCACTAAAGTCAAAATTAATCTACTTTTTTGTTATGAACTTCTTTTCAATTATTTTAAAACATGTATTCAGGGATTTAAAAAAGTTTGTCAATCAGGAAAAATGGTGTTTTTTTTTTTTTGAGGCTTTTCTTGTGTGATATGGATAGAACATAAAGAAATTCATCAATATGAAGTTTTATAACCTACTGTATGCATCTAATACAATTGCTAAAAAGACTAATTGCACAAGTGAATGACAAACACATTCAAATCAAATGAATGATACATCCAGCGATAAATTGATCAAACGGTTAGATGTCAGATGGTTGGATGCGAAAAATGACTTGTGATATGACAAATATATAGGACAATAACCATTGACACATGAAACATGTGTATCTTGTACTAGGTTCCTACAAAGCTTACATAGGGAGGATCATGAATGCAAAATTTAGAAAATTAAAAATGGCATTATCAGACAGCTAGCAAATGTATAATATCATAATATATACGGTGGCCTTAATCATGTGGTGGTGTGAGTAGGGAAAGAAAAATAAAATGAGAAACACGTTACATTAATTCTCACAAACTTTCAAGATTGGTAGACTTTTTTTTTTTTTGAATAAAAATATATACTTTAATATTAGACTAAGAATTACCTCATCATAGAAAGAGAGAACGAAATTATTACACTATTATTATATATATACGTACATAGAAGGAAAAAAAGAACGAGTACGTAGTTGCTCTTTTCGGTGTACTTTTGGGATAAGTTTTCTTTGTTTCTAGCATTTTCGTCATTTGAATCCAACTTCTCTGTTGGATGACTTTTATTTTCTGTCCAAATAAGTGGTGGTGGTAGTGGTCATGCCTTGGGACGCCAATCATGACTCGTTCTTTTTTTCCTTCTATGAATTTGAGCTTCAGTTTAATGTGTGGGATCCCAATCATTAAAGTGAATCTCAATTACTTACCGATTGCTTTTTTCAAAATAAATTTTCTTTATACCTAGCGTTACTGATCTTCACATGTCATCCCGAACTTGTTGGCAATACTTAAATAGTTATAGCAATTCGCCAATTCTGTCTTCCCTATATAGCTAGGTGGAATCTTGATCAGAACGTACAGATTTTCGTCCTAGAAAACAAGCTACGTACTGTCATGTGCGAACCCTGAAAACTTTGATCGATAAGCACATGTAATTTTGCATTATAGAAAAAGGAAGAGATTCCAAAAGCATTGACCTGGTAGCTAGATTTAGGCAGTAATGGTGGAATCGGGATTAAATTACGTACTAACAAATTAAGGGCGTTGAAAATTACTAGTAAATGTTCAACCAAGAATCCTAGTACTGTACTAAACTTAGTGCATATATGGGATTTGCGAGCCTGGTAGGTTATATATGATGTGATTTTTTCATATATAATAAAATTAATACTTATATAACTTGTGTATTTATAAACTTGTATATGTAAATAATGTCAAATTTATAACTTGTACATTAGTAAAATTTACAAGTGCAATAATTAAACTTGTAAATGTATATGATTTTATATATAATTCCATATATCTAAGCTTATTTATCTAAATAGTAGAACTTTTATTTGCAACTTTAGACCTGTATGAGACTACAAATATCTACTCATATTTTTGGTCCATTAAGGCTTGTGAACAAACTCGAATTCGATTCAAATCTAGACAAGCTTGGCTCATGCTATTTTCCCTTGAGCTTGAACTCGAGTTTGAATTTGATAAAAACTTAATCCAAACATTCCAAAGCTTAGCTCGATTCAGCTCATTTGTAACAATTACTACTTAGAGCCGTCCTTGAAATATTTGGGTCGTAAGACAAACTTTAAAGTTGGGAGCCCTTACATACTTTAGGAGCACACAAAATAAATGGTGAATTAATATGCAAAAGGAAAATATTTATATATTAAGGCTGGTAGATTAATTATCCGAATGTAGTGATCGTTAGAAGAATATGTCAAAGTATCACTTCAATATCACTCTTCTCATATTTTTAGCAGCAAAAATAATAAGCATGTTATAATCAATATGTTTTCTTTGCTGTTCAAAAAAAAAAAAAAATCAATCTTTTCTGTTCATAATGAACTTATTTTTTTTAAGCAAAAAGAATTTATTAATCTTTATAAAGAATAACAAAGATTAAAAGAATTAATGGCACACCGGCAAAAAGCCATCCGAGACCTAAAAGATGACAATACGCCACTTGAACATCATAACAAACCACATAAACTCAACCTAAAATATCCGAAAACCCAAAACGACCCTCATAATGAATTTATTTTTTTAGGGAAAATGACGGCCAAGGACTTGTTTTGATAATTAATACATGCCAAAGATATTTTCAGTATTAACAAATATTTTTAGCTTATCCTAGGTGGGTATTAATTATCAAAACACGTCTTGGACCGTCATTTTTCCTATTTTTTATACTTAGTATGTCACCCAATAAAATATGGTGGACCCTAAATTATAAAAAATTGAAGGCCCGAGAAGCAAGCCTTTTCTATCTTCCCCCTGGGATGGGCCTGAACTATTCCACATTGGTGTTTCCAAGTAGACTTGCACTATCCATGTGCATATTTCTCCTCACTTTAGACTTTTCGAAACCATGTAAAAGATCATGTTGGCCGGTTCAGCCACAAGTACCTCCACAGTCCACCGGGTGGCTGGGAATCCGGACCTCAGGACTATAATAGCTAGTTCTTCTAGCGGCGGGCCGGCGGCTCTACGATTTTAGCTCAGCGGTTACAAAAACATAAAGAATTTATTTTTACACAAAGCTCTATATCAAATGAATATCTTTATTATGATTGAAAATGAATTGTGCTTAATTTGTTTTGTTTTGTTGAGTTATATTATCTAAGTACTCACAAATTTCTAAGTGAAGTTTTTTTTTTTTTTTTTTAACTTGAGCTACTCACGAACAATTCAGTGCCGACAATATGCAAAAATATAAAAGAAAAATCAAATCATATGTAAAAAAAAAAAACAAAATTTTAGTGCGTCGGAGTTCGCTTGGACCACCTCGTCATCAAACAGTGATGTAGCAGCCCCTGAGTTCTTCCAAAAGATTTCTTTTTCAATGAAGTCTTAATTTGAAATATATTTAACATCATGCATTAAAATATATTGGGTATTCCCCTTGGATTCTTTTTCAAAAATATATTTAACATCTTGCTTGCATTACATTCCAACCGAACCCGAGGAGTTGTTTTCTGGCTTAAAATACAAGTATTTTTCCACTGTCGGTTCGCGAGTAGGTTTCTGAAATCTTGCAAATCCTCCAGTTTATAGTTTGTTACAGTACTGATCTTGCTTGCATGCTTCTAATATATAGTAGTATAAGGATTTTCCATTGTCCGGCTGTGTCGATTCACGTGATCATCGGGTAGGTTTTTGAAATCTTGTCAATCAGGTACCTACAATTTATAGTTTAATTTGTCACGGTGATTATATTATGTCAATATTAAACTCCTGAATAGCGTAAGATGATTGAAGTTTTGTGGTTGAATCCAAGAAGGTATCCGGCGCCCACTTGACAATATACTTAGTTAAGAAAAAACTTGCTTCAAGTGTAAAAGACAGCTCGCAAAGACAGGCTATTTCCATTATGTCATCGCAAAACTAAAGAAAGGAAGAAAAAGAAAGAAAGAAGGAAAAATGAAATTTTCGTATTAATATAATTGGGTTGATCTTCGTAAAAAAGAAAGAAAGAAGTGATTTCCGTGTATTCCACCTACCTGTATCGTCCCCCAAAACAAGTTTCGCGAAACATATATGCTACGGTTTCAAAAAATGGTCCTCGAAAACCTGATCGAATTTGTATATTCTTGCCAAGCGCTTTGCCCATGTGCTCTGATCGAAGCTCTTGAAATGCGCCATCCATCTCCTTCTCCATTGCCCCTTTTGTCTGGAAAATTTGTCTGCTTTCATGGAGTGGTGGAAGTTACAATGGGTTAGCCAGATAAAAGCAATAAATTGAATAGGCTGAATTTTCTTTATATTTCTAAACCTTCAGAAAAGGCATTATATAGGGTTACAGGATGTACTGCACTACACTAGTACATGTAGTACACAAAGCTAAATAAGGAATACACGTAGTACAAATAACTAAGTAAGGAAAATAATAATATCTACACGATTCATGCCAACACTCCTCCTCAAGTTGGTGCATAGATATCTTCTATACCCAACTTGTCAAGTGAATCCGAGAATACTTTCCCGGATACTGCATGTGTCAATATATCCGCAAGTTGCTCTTCTGATCTTACGAATGGAATAGCCACCAGACCCTCATCCAGTTTCTCCTTGATAAAGTGTCGATCAACCTCCACATGCTTGGTACGATCATGCTGAACTGGATTGTTTGCTATCTCCCAAGCAGCCTGATTATCACAATAGAGTTGCATAGAACTTCTTACCTCAATGCCTATCTCAGTAAGCAACAAACGTAGCCAAAGAAGCTCACAAATTCCTTGAGCCATACCTCGATACTCAGCTTCAGCAGCTGTCCATGAAACCACGTTTTGCTTTCATGGAGTGGTGGAAGTTACAATGGGTTAGCCCTACTTCCTTTGATGATCTAGCTTGACTTTTTGGTTCTCAAACTCTTATTACAGAAAATCTGTTGTGAAACTACTTTCTTTGTGGTACTTTGGTCGATTTGGAAAGCAAGAAACAATGTGGTTTTCAACAAACGCTTTCGGTGGATGATCGCGAGCTGGTGGATTTTTGGTTAAAACAAATTACAATCTTGATGCTTACTCGGTTGAGGACTTTAAGAGATGCTTAATT
>BPLS01027172.1:12512-31407 GCA_019656275.1 Rhododendron kiyosumense
CTCCCATTTTTAGGAGAGAGAGAAAGCTCCCATTTTTAGAAGTGAGAAAAAAAATGGAGTTGAAGAAAAGTTTGAAGTTGGAGCTCTTAGGGTTATTGCTTTTGAATGTGTTTGTGCTTTCCATGGCTAAAAAGACAATCCCTTCCATCAACTTTGTTGTGAGTACTAACTACTACTAGCTCCATGAGAGTTTCGTCATCTTCTTCGTTCTCTTGTCGTATCGTCACCAATCACACTCTACCACATGGCCTTTTTAGAGGCAAAAATCATATTTTCTGACTAGATGTTAGGGAATAGTACTCCGTCCTTAAACATCTTTGTCGACGTTTTGTTTTATTATTTTGATAGCAACACGATCGTGTCTGAGATTTATTTGTTTTTCGAGATTTAAGAAAATTAGTAGAGATGCTGCGAATGCATTACAAAACATAGAGATAGCTAGAGATATTTAGAGACAGATGGCACGAGAGCCTCCATCGCTTTTATTTCTGTCGCTTGGGCTCACTGTATAGCTGCCATCTACACCTCCATGTCTTGAGAGATTTGTGTTTCTTGAGATTCGTAACATACCAACTCTCAACGATATATTTAGAAAACAAAGAGTCTTTCCGGAAATACTTTGATGTGGTGAATTTTGATTGGTGACAATTATAAGCGAAGTCCATCTTTATGTTTGACCAATTAAATGACGGATATTTGTTTTGTGGTGATGTTATACAATTTTCTTGATTTCCAGTTAGGGCCTGAGATTTTTATTTATTTAACGTTAGTTTAATTTGGTGAGTGCAGCTGAAGGAAACAAAATATACAAGGTTGTGTAGCTCAAAGAAGATCTTGACAGTCAATGGAATGTTTCCAGGGCCTACTTTGTATGTCCGAAGAGGTGATAGGTTGATTGTTAATGTTCACAACCAAGGGAAATACAATGTCACCATTCATTGGTATTCCCCCCTTCCTCCCTCCCTCTCTCTCCCCGAAAAATCAATAGACCATGTTCGTTTTAGAATTTTGGATTTGTAATCTATGGAGTCGTAGTTAATCTCAATACTCTTGATTTTCACTATGGATTTTTAATTTTCTACGTACATCATGTTAATTAGTGGGAAAAAGCAGGGACTTCTAGAAGCTCTAATATCATTTAGAAACATAACAAACTTTATCGAGAATATCTCTGCAGTTTCAAAATTATGAGAGGTCCTTCGGTCTAAAGTAAAAAAAAATGCACATAGAAAAAGTTTGAGATCACAGACCACATACATACTATACTCCATTGTTTATTCTCTTCCAAAAGAAAAATTATTTATAGTTCTCTTGGGGCACCGTCGCAACGTGGTGTCCCATTACCCTTATTCACAATCACACAATATTTTTGCGGGACACTATACTAAGTGTATGAATTTCATAAAAATGTGTGATAGATAGAAGTATTGAAACATCAGGTGGCGGTGCCTCAAAATCACTTGACAATTAATCCTTCCGAAAGCAGTTACTATATGCATCATATCAATATAAAGAAACCTGATATCCCCAGGAACTATTTTCTTTCCTTTTTTTTTCCTCTCTACTTTATTTTTTTTCCGGTTCAATAATTTTGATTGATGTTTGAGATACACACATGTGTGTGTATAAAAAAAAGAAAGAAAGTACAAACTAAATGACTCTAAGGGTTTGAAACTGGTGTCTTGCCCTGATATTTAGAAGTTTATCTCTCTTAAAATTTTAGGTTTGATTTTTCTTACAAACAACTCTTGGCCGGGTGATCTCACCCCATGTGTTAGTGTGTAAAAAAACTGTGAGGAGGACCGTAGAAACTAATCTGATGTGCACGCAAGTAGACCTGTAGTACAAATTAAGTATTTTGATTTTGGAAAATATGTGGTATGTAGGCACGGAGTAAAGCAACCAAGAAATCCATGGTCAGATGGGCCGAATTACGTGACACAGTGTCCAATCAAGCCGGGTGCAAATTTCAGTTATGAGATCATATTCTCAAAGGAAGAAGGTACACTTTGGTGGCACGCCCACAGTGATTGGTCTCGAGCCACGGTCCACGGTCCAATTATCATATACCCGCCCATTGGAACAACCTACCCATTTCCCAAGCCTCATGCAGAGTTTCCTATTGTTTTGGGTATGTCCCAATTACTCTCTCTCTCTCTCCAATATTAAGTCCACTAATTTTTAGACATAGTTTTAATGACCAAGCTTAATTATAATAAAATGAAAGGGTGTTGTGCTACTGGTTCATTTTTTAAGGGGCACGTTTAATCCGAGCCACGTCAATGATTGAATCAGTTGTATTTGAAAATGTAAACCAAAGGCTAGCTAGTTGAAATTAATTAGAAAACCAAACTTTATGAGATAAAATGAAGACAGATTATTGGATTCCGGCCAGTGCCAAAAGTCATGCCTAAACGTAATATAGTCTCAACTTAAATAAACTATCCAATTGGAGTGTTCTATCTGATTAATGTAATTTACACATAGCGTCACTTACAATTTTTTGATGTTTTCCTATTTGATCAAACAAATAACATTAAAATTGAAATAAATTGCCTATAAAGTAAAGAGAGAGGGGGGTTATATTTATTAAGACAATATTCTCTGTATCTATAAATAAAGAAGTGATTGGATGGCCAGCTAGAACTTATTAAAAATTTGATCCGATAGTTATAAAAGGGTGCTATATTTGTATGGGTAGATAAAAACCGCTCTGATTTATAATATAGATTCCCAAAATATGCTAATTAGAATTTTTGACAAACACTAACGACAGCTTTTTAAAAGTTAAAATTTCAAAAATCTACTCCTATAATTTTTCGTTAGGGAAAATGACGGCCAATGACGTGTTTTAATAATTAATACCCGTCAAGGACATTTTGTTTATTAACAAATGTTCTTAGTATGTCCTTAAAAGGTATTAATTATTAAAACACGTCTTGAACTGTCATTTTCCCATTTCGTAAACACCCACTTGGTGTTAGAGTTTTTGTCCTTTTGCTAGTTTATCCTTGCTAGAGTTGAGTTTTGTTCACCCTCCACTTAAGAGGGTGAACATTACTCTCCTTCCTATTGATTGAAATGGCATGGTATGGATTAATTCCACTACAAATTAATGTCATACTTACCAAAAAGTGTATTGCATGGTAAGTATGACATTATTTTGTAATGGGATCCACACATTTTCAACTAATAAGAGGGAGGGTAATGTTATCTCTTCCTAATTAACACGAGTTTCTTCATTAATTCTTTGGTCACCAACTCACCATACTCGTCAAATTTTTTTTTTATCACCGTCTTCATTAATTTATTCGCCGTTCAAAAAAAAAAAAAAAACTTCATTAATATATATGGAGGTCCTACACAACAGAAAAAGAGTTGTGATTACTAGATTAATTTGATTATTTCCAAAGTAATATATATGGAGGTCCTACAGAACGATTTGGTTAATATTTTTCATAAATAATCTCCACAGATGTCCTACAGGGTGAAGTTTGATTGAATCTTGTGTACTGGCATGAACTTTTTTACTTTCTAGAATTTTTTTTGGGTCCAAATTGTTTTCTTTGACAAGCAAAAATGCTATAGACAACCTCAATGAATTGGTCAAGTGGTTTTGGCCGGAAACTTAATTAGTGTCTGTTCATCTTAAGGTTTTAGGTTCAATTTTTTTTACCAACAACTCTTAGGTCAACCTCACCCTCACGCGTAGCCGTGTGAAACGACTGTGAGAAGGGTTGTAGGGATTAGTCTGAGGTGTGTGCAAGCTGGCCCAGTACACCTTGTATTACCAAAAGAAAAAAAACACAATGCTACAGACCTCGAAATTAAAGCTTCACATAATTTTTTTACAATCTTCCACTTTTGTTGTCGCAGCATCTTGGTTTAAGGGAGACGTGATGGAGATAATTCAAACTGCACTTGCAAACGGAGGCGAACCAAATGCGTCGGATGCTTTCACTATCAACGGCCAACCAGGGGATCTGTATAATTGTTCCAAACCTGGTATGCACATCAGGACTGCAACAAATGAATGTACCCTATCAAATTTCTTAATAATATTTTGCCATTTCATAAAAAAAAGAAGTAATCTGAATAATAGTACTTGTCCTTGTTGAGTTTCCGTAGCTATATATCCTAATATAACACAATCCGAACGTTGCAGGGACATTCAACGTACTGGTAAATTACGGAAAGAGGTATCTTCTTCGCGTCATCAACTCAGTTATGAACGAAGAAATGTTCTTTGCAATAGCTCAGCATAATTTCACAGTCGTTGGAATGGATGGAGCATACATCAAACCCATAGAGACTGATTATATCATGATAACCCCTGGACAAACCATGGACATCTTATTGACGGCAAATAAGTCCCCCAGCCACTATTATATGGCAGGCAGAGCCTATGCCGGTGCTGTATATGATAACACGACTACAACCGCGATCGTGAAATACATTGGAAATTATACAGCCCCATCAACGCCATTGTTTCCCGGTAACCTTCCAAATTTTACTGACATCGATGCCGTAACAAATTTCACCAAGCGGATTAGGGCTCTGGCTAGCAAGGACTACCCGGTTGATGTCCCCCAAAAAGTCGATACCAGGCTTTACATAACTGTTTCAGTGGGCTCGATTCCGTGCGTTAATAATTCATGCGACGGGCCAAATGGGTCCAGGCTCGCAGCAAGCTTGAACAACATGAGTTTTGTGGAGCCCGCTGTGGATTTATTACAAGCATATTATAGGAAAATCAGAGGGATTTACACGACCAATTTCCCAAGCGTGCCGCCTGATTTCTTTAATTTCACATCTGATAACCTGCCTGATAACGTTTTCACGCCATTGAAGACTACAAGAGTGAAAGTCTTGGAATTTAACTCAACCGTGGAGATAGTTTTTCAGGGGACTAGTATTGGAGCTGAGAATCATCCTATGCATTTACATGGCACTAGCTTTTATCATGTCGGTTATGGTTTTGGAAACTTTAATAATAAGACTGATCCAAAAGGGTACAATTTGGTTGACCCACCTGAGATAAACACGGTTGGGGTGCCCACGAATGGATGGGCTGCAATCAGATTCAGATTTGATAATCCAGGTATAATAAATACTGAGTACTTTGGCATTACAATGAGTTTTTTTGGCCTTAAAATTTTGATGACCAGATTGGTTTTTAGACTTAAGAGATGAGTCCTAAGGTAAGATACCATGATTTGTGTTGTTTTAACAACCTAAAATGCTATGCCCACTGCTTCGTTTTACCCTTCAATTTTCCATTCTCAATCTCGCCGTTCAAAAGTATTTTGGACGCTCTGAATTTTATAAAACTTTATCAAGGAAGAGTTGATTACTGAGACGAATGGTGAGATGGGGAGAAGCGGTACGGTGAAAATAAGCGGTGGGTGTAGCATTGCTGTTGTTAGAATCTCAGGGATTCATAGTTCAAATTATTCTCATGTTTCCTGTCTCAAAACCTTTTTCCGTCATATGAGTCTTTCATACTTTTGATCGAGTGGTAGAAAGAGAGTTCTTTTAGAAATTTTAGATCCAACTCAAAGTTAATTGATAATGAGTGGAGAGGTTCCAAATGTTATTACATGATCAATCAACCATTTCACTTTCAAACAATGTGAAATTTTAGTTTCTTAACAGTTCTGAGATAAAAGCACAGAGAAATCTTGCCAGAGAAGATTCAGAATTATTTTGGAATGAGATGAAAAAAATGACTATAATTAATGTACTTCTTGACTTTATTGCAGGAGTGTGGTTCATGCATTGTCACTTGGAAAGACATGCTAGTTGGGGAATGGATATGGCATTTATCGTGAAGAATGGGCGCACCAGATTAACAAGTATTCGGCGGCCCCCACGTTACTTGAACCCTTGTTAATCAATTTCTCAGATCTGAAAAAGCTAGCTTACGACTCGGTTTGGCACAAGTCACGTGGCAGTGTCCAAATACCATGGAATAATGTTTTGTTTAGGTTGTGAGTGATCATTCTCTAGTCCATTTCATTCAATTTGAACATAGGAGATAAATTAAGAAGAAGGAATAAGCATATTATGCAGAGTAGATAGTTCTTTAATTCTAGCAAAAGCAAAAAAAAAAAAAGCAACAAAAATAAAAAGAATTCTAGCTTGGCGCGCGTGATTTAATTTGTTCAAGGATATTTGTTGTAGGATGTGTTTTTTATTATTATTATTATTATGTGGTGGCAATCCTGTGAGTTAATGAATGCTGTTTCAGTTAAAGGTTTGGAGTTTGCTTCTTTCTACTCATCCCTCAAACTTTTCTTGTATTCTGATTGCAATAATTTAATTAAAGAGGGCAACTAAATAATTTCACATTATCCGTCCATATCAACTATTAATCAATCCAAGTATTAGTTATAACTTATCCACCTCTACTTGACCATTTTTTTTTCTTATCCATCAAAAATGTTATCCACCTGGTTAACTCTGGCAAAAATTACTTCTATTAGCAACCCAAAGTACTCAAACAAAACAAAGCCAAAAAAAGAAAAAAGCCACACCTCTCAACCACCGAATTCCCAATTCAAATTGCAAACATTTGCCAGGAATGTGAAAAGACTCTATGATCTGAACTCTATTACCCTTCTAAATCGATAAAAGGGTACCCTAGAAGAATATTTCAAATTTTGGATTCTAGTCACGTAAAACCACTTGGTGAGACGAGAGTCTTTGTGTAAGGAATGATAAGTAGATTGCGTTTGCCAGGCGGCGTAAGGGCCGGTTTCTTCTTCATCCCTTGTCCATTAATTTGCTTAATAGTCTTCTCACGCAGATTATATCTGAATACTCCTCTTGCACCCCAGTCAAACAACATTTCATTACCATGGATGTCCACAAGGGTAAATATCAATGTTCCGATCTTTTCCAGAAAAGCAATCTCGCATGAATGGGTAGCGTTCCCAGTCAGAGTCAAGGTGGACCAAGTGTTTTTTCACCCAAATCCGGTCTTGATAATCCTCCAACGCCCACACCCAAAACGACGAACCATACACAAGACAGAAAGCTAATTTCCCTTTACTCTCTAAGAGAATCGCATAACTATGCTGCATCCGTTCATTGTATTCCGTTTTTGGATAAGGCATAGCACGGAATTTTTCAGTGCCCATGTTAAACATCATGACGTAATGATATTCCTTCGTCACTTCGTTTGAAATCAGCCAGTGCAGGGCTCCGTTCATAATTATTGGCTGATCAAAAGCTCCATGCCAGGTCGGTAAGACAAGTCGGCAAGTTTTCTCCACAGCTGACTTCCCAAACTGTATACAAAGCATTCCAAACGATTGCCCTTTGGGTGCACCAAAAGCAGCCTGTAATCCTTTAGAAGTGGATGGAAGAAAAACCCACATACTGCACTTGGATGAACTGGAGAACTTATAGTTACGTTTTCCCTGATAAGAGGATTAAACACAAAAGATCCTCTACTTTAATATGAATCTGTACGGAACACAAGCAACCCGTTGCAAGACCCACAAAGATGTGGGCTGTCTGTGCATTCCAATTGCATGAATTCGGCACCCATTTTCCTGATCATTTGATCCGCTTTGGCTCCTTCCTCAAAGATAAACATGTCAAAACTGATTTCCAACTCTGTGCAGGCACATTGCACAAAAAGAACTGAAGTAGCTCTCTTAAGACGCATTTCTACAAACTTACTGTGTTGAAGTTAACGCCAACCATTGCTAGCACACCTTTTGACATTCTCGCACACAATCTCCTAGGAGTCTACTAAGGATTTCCTCAGGAAGATCTCTCATTGCAAAACCATCAGGGCTGGCCTTGGGCCTAGGCGCACCAAGCGGTGGCCTAGGGCCCCCCAAAAAGGCCCAAAATTAGGGCCCCCAACCATTATAAGTTAGTATACTATACTAGGAGTCCTTTGGCCCAAAATTTGTACCTAAAGTTAATTTAACTGAGGCCCCATTTTAAAACAAGGCTCAAAAGATTTTTTTAGTCCAATTCTGAAATTCTTGAGACAACTCTTAAAAGGAAAAACAAGAAAACAAAAGGAAAAATTGTCACACCCCAAAATGAAAAGTGACCGGCCATGAACCACAAGACCAAAGCTCGTAGAACATGCAGCCTAAAAAGAAATTTTATAAAAATTCCCAAGCAAAGATCCACCAAACAGTCAACCATTTTTTATTTATTCAGAACATTCCCAACTAATAAATTCCATAAAAAGAATGGGGCACAAACATCCCATGAACCAAATAAAATTCAACGTTCCAACAGTAATAAAAGAATCCAAATGTCTAATAAAATGTTTCAATGCGGAAGCGATGAAATTAAACACTAAGTTAGGATGAGACGCCCTAAGGAGGTCAACAAAAGAAAATCTCCGAG
This sequence comes from Rhododendron kiyosumense, assembly GCA_019656275.1. Lineage (NCBI taxonomy): Eukaryota > Viridiplantae > Streptophyta > Magnoliopsida > Ericales > Ericaceae > Rhododendron > Rhododendron kiyosumense. The sequence goes on from BPLS01027172.1 coordinate 20,892, forward strand.
ATGCCACCAGAGTCCTCCTAATTGCCCAATTTGCCTGAAGAAGCAGTTGGAATAAATCCGTCAGCTGACGAGCTCAGTGAGTAGCAAAGCATGTATATTAAATACAGTTCCAAAACAGGGATCAAAATAATTTACCATGTCAACATAAATTGGGCATATGCGGTGAACAACAAAATAATCCATTAATCCAATTAACGATTCATCCGATAAGTCTTAATGGTGTTCTCAATCCAATCTCCAACAACAAATGGGGAACCACACCCAATATCGATAGAACAAAATGCCAGTGAATAAATATCTCATAATTGGATCCAATATCGAATCATAGAGTCACCACGAGTAGGCAGCCCGTGAAACTTTTCCCTAAGAACGATTCGGCAAAAGAAAGCCATTGAGCATTAGAGTCACCGGCCTAATCCGGTCTCTTCTCTAATGGCCAGAGTCACCCGCACACAGAGGATTAATTTCCCTGGACTTCAAAAATATGTTCCCATCAATATTCACAAAATTCTCACCAAAGGATCATTTGAATAACAAATGGTTTCACCGATACCGTATGCCAATTTAATATAATCAAATATAAACAATATGTGTTTCCAATTTCAATAGTAAATTTCTCAAAATAACAATTTAAGGGTCACGGAAAAGTTCGAAAGTACATAACATGTTTAACTACTTACCTAGATCCAAAGCTAATGCAATCGAATAATGGGGAACAAGCCTAACCTGAACAAAGAATCATATAACAATATTATCACTAACTGTATCATGTATAATAATTTCTATAACAATGAAGGACTGCCTATTTAACTAACCTAGACTAATTACCCAAGTTACCAGGCAACTAGCAAACCTAAAACTCTAATTTCCAAGTCCAAGTTCCACGTACACATGAACCCAATGCACCCTCTAAGTGCCGAAACCCATCTGATCGATCCACAAATACCCACCTGCATCAAATTAGTCTAGCTTACTTCACCCCATCGAAACCATTTAATTCCACTACAAGTCTATAATTGTAAATATTAAAATCATCCCACAAATTCCAACCTATGGCACCTCTTGCACTGAACCAACACACGCACCGCCACACACCACTTCGATCGCCAGGCCCACGACCGCCGTGCACAATTTTAGACGCCTGGTCTCACACCCACATCACACGCATCTCCACTACTCCATATGTCAATAGGATTAAAAGAAAAACCATTGGTGCCAAAAGAATGGAACCCAATTAATTAACCTCTCAGTAATTCCATTGTTCTGTACCTTTCAAAAGTCAAACTTTACCCCAACCTATGAACAACAAAGAATGAAAAAAGGAACAAGAATAAAGGTTCAAGAATTTCTTACCCGATCGATCACTAATGAACCAAATCCTTGACTGCGGCTTCTCTTTCTCACGCAGAGTTCTCTACTTAGACTTCCTATCTCAAATGTTCTCTCTAAATATAACCCTACTCCGTGTATATATCTCCTAAAAAATGAATTTACAAAACTACCCACTTAACACACGTTGAACCCTAAATTATAGCTAAGTAGTTAAATAGAATTTAGATGGTTAAATAGAAAAACAAATTTATTTATAATCCAATCCATCCTAATACAAAAATTTAGAATTACCATCCAGTGCACTCCATAACCTCATTGTCTAATCACCAAACATACCGTAACAATCATTTTCCATAGACTCAAACCAACCAAATTAAGCACTCACATGCTGTTACAACCATAGCCCAATGCATGCAAATATCAATCAAGTGACCGTACTCTTGCAAAAGCCTACCTATTTTTTGTCAAACCCTCAAAACCGAACAGCTACTTCCATGTTTAGAAAACCCACTTTCAATGATTAACTACTCCCACTTTATGTCCACCTGGTCGTCTAAGGTTTTTTTTTTTTTTTTCGAATTGAAGTGACAAAACACAAGAATCCTAACCATCAACGAGTTCATAGGGTATGCACCTAACAACCATCAAGGAATTCATGAGGTAGTTCATCAAACAAGCATAATTATTAACCTCTCATAATAGAACATAGCCAAATCTCTACTAGGATCTCAACCTTAGGGACAAAGGACCGATCAAACAACAACAATTCAAGTCTATCCGGGATGTACCGAGTACTACAAGTAAGAAACTCTTGGCACACCCTCACACAATTAAGCTAGCCTATCGTCAATACCAAATTGAAGCAATCCTCTAAGTTTCATTCCTCAAGTCAATTTCGAACTGTACTACCACCAATACTTCTTAAGATTCAATATCATACTCCCATTACATTAAATCACCAACGTACTTGTAAAATAAGGGTGACGATCCAAATCATGAATAAAATCACTTATGCTACATTCTCCTCCAATACCCTATCCAAAGTCTACAAAAAAATAATGTCCCCACCAAAAGACTATAATCTCCATAATACTATGCGGGTACCAATACACATCAAATAACAAATGTTTTAAAAAAAAAATGGCAATAGGACTCAGGGGACTCGGACCTCCACTAAATGAAAATGATACAAAATGAATGCAAAAGTTTTTTTTGACGTGTTTTGATAATTAATACCCGCTAAGGACATTTTATTCATTAACAAGTTTTCTTAGCATGTCCTTAAAAGGTATTAATTATCAAAACACGTCTTGGGCCATCAATCTCTGCCTCTGGTCTCACAGCAAGAATTGAAATTTGAAAACCCATCAACCCAACGTCGGCGACTCAGCTTCTCCTCTCGCCTTCTCTAGTCCCTCTCTGTCTCTCAGTCTCACCCACAAATTTCATCTCCTATAGTCCTACTTGTAGCCCTAGCCCAACAAAGCCCCAAAATACTTTTAGCTCCTACCCTTGATTCTTGAAGAGGTAAAAACGTGAATACAAGAATCGGTTTGCGGCAACTCGGCAAGAAATCAATCGACCAGAGTACCAGATATGGGCTTTGAGCATTTGTTTATGCTTTTGTCTTGTGCAAGTATTATTTGTTTATGCATTTGGGAAATTGAGAACTATTTGTTTAATTGCTGAAAAATAGGGTTAAGTCCATCCGATTCAGCTGTGTGATTTGCTTTAAAATAGGGTTGTGCTCTTGTTTTTTATTCCTTTAGAATAAAGCCATCAGCCGATTCGAAAATAGGGTTGTGCTCTTGTTTTTTTATTTCTTTAGAATAAAGTATGTTGGAATGTGGTGGTGCGTATAGAATAAAATAGGCATATAGGAGAGTTCATTGATAACCTAACATTGTATATATCTTAGGCTAATAAAATTTGCTTTAATCTATAGAAGAAGAGAAAGTGTGTTACATGATTAATACCTCTCTCTTTTTTTCCTTTTACCCCAGCTTATCATGAAGCTTAAAAGATGTTACCCATCTGAATATGAAAAGAGAAAAAAGGAGCAAAGAGTCGAAAGTTTACTCAAATCTCAAACAGGGGTATTGATAAATTCGTTACGACCGGTAAACCGATAGAACATTCAGTTGAAAACTTGGAAAATAAAGAAGATGAAGGTTTGGAGAATAATGAAAATCAAAATTTGGGACAATTTGTATCTTTTGAAAAATATTTCATTTGTAGATATGAAGGGCCCCAAATTGATTGGTCACTTAGGACCCCGGAAAACTCAGGGCCCGGCCTGAAAACCATCATTGGGAATATCAAGTAAACGAATTAGCTTATGCCAAAGACGTTGTAGTATCCATGTCAACCATTTACGGAACACTGTGCCTAATTAAGAAAAAATACCAATAAAGCTCAATACATAAAACATATTAATTACGTAGAAGCAACATGGAGATAATCAAAACGAACAGGATACATATATCACACCAAACAAGAATGTGTAGAATGGTGATGTGTGTTCCAGTTTAAGTACTATTGTGTGTTCTGCATATATATACACACTGGCATCCCTCAACCCTCGAAAAACGACAAAATATTGTGCATCGACTTTATGTACGAGGATGTTTATTTGTTATAGAGGATTCAGATGCTCATAGTCGTGTAAAACTACGTCGTGGAAGAGCCACTACAAGATGGAACAAAGCTCTGACAAGAGAACATACCAGTGCTAATGCGATAAAGAGGGTCCCTTCCCAAAAATCATGGACACGATGCAAGTAGGACATTAGATAGGAATTTTGGAAAAAGAGATATGCATGGAAGAGTTAGGATTACAATAAAATTGTAAGGTTATGTCTTTTTGTTTGTTTGCTACATGTTGTATATATCTTTGTTGTGACATTCACACATGATTAACACTTCAAGAAGCAACAAATTCAATATTTGGAATGAGATGAAAAATACGGAAGCCGAGTCCCTATAGCGGCCCAAAAGGGCTGTAATGTGCAGCGCCCAAAGGCCACGTTGCTTTGGGGCCAATTTAATTGAGTAGTTCTCTACCTTTTGCTCCTCTCTTCCCCCCTCTCTCGCTATCATACGAAACGAAAGGTGGTGTGGGGCTCTCTTTGAGGTGTCACAAAAATAATCCGAGCTGTTCAATAATGTCAAAATAATAATTTCAGTATGATCTGATAAAAAAATAGTTCAATCGAATAATAGTAATTAATTTATATAGTCTTCAAAATTTTCATATTAAAATTTAGGATTCTGAATAGTGAATGAATATTATTGAAAAATGGATTTCTTTTCCTAAGCTGCCGAGCACTTGAGTCTTTGGTGGAAATTCCATGTTCAGATTAATGATAACCAACTAGTTTGTTTGAAGAAAGTGACTTCAATCAAGTATTGATGCGGACATTTTTTGCATTTTGGGACCTGGAATATATTGTGTATTTGTTGAACATGACTTGTCAATTACGAGAGAACCGAGAAATCAAGTTTGTCAAGTTGGTTGTCTCATTTCTCTTTCAGTGACCTGAGTTTGAGTCCCACGGAGAGCAGGTTTTTGGGTTCAGAGCTATGGATAACCTCTAAATCCTCCGTTGACTAACATACTAACACCCTCTGACCCGCACTGATGTATAACGTATGACCAAAAAAAAAAAAACTACGAGAGAAATCATGCTAATATTATAATTAAGTATATAGCTGTTTATACCCGTTTTTGACACCGTGAATCGGACTTACAAATGAATGATGATAAGTGCCAAAATATACATATTTTGGCCCTCTAATCTACATTTATTAGTCTTTTATTTATGTTAACTGATTTTTATTATGTGTTTTTATGTTTATAGGTTGCTCGAGCCAGTTGTCCGAGACTTTGGATAAAAAGAAGATTTTAAAGAAGTTTGGGGTTCAAATGCGAAATGATTCAAAATTGAATCATTCATTTGTTATTTCATGAAGTCCAAGGGCCACTATGTAATTAATGCTTTCCATCCCTATAAAACTAACCTTATTACCCTACTGTAAAAGGTCGGCAGCTTTGGGAAAAAAGCGTTTCGGACGAGACCGTGGAAAAGAATGAAGAAAAGGGCTGCCGATTCTTTGTTCTGATAATTGTTAGTTCTCCTCTGAGTTTTTATTTTACTTTCAATTAGTTTTAAAGCTTGTTCAATTACTCGTATTCCGGTAACTCGTTTTAATTTCTGTTCTTTATTAAAGTTGTTCATTGATACTTGTTTGTTAATTTATTTCTTTTGCTTATTTCGTATTCGGAAGTATGATTCAAATTAGGGTTTCTTGTATTTCTTGTTCAATGCATAGTGAGTAGTCATACAGGTAGGGTCGCGAGGTGATTAGCACACCGCGGCTAGTTCGGGCACTGCTCCTTTTATCAAACAATGAAAACACGATTTTAGATTGAAAAATACTTCCCGCGGACGAATCTGGGCATCGTCGGAGCCCATGTGAACGGGGGAATGGGGGTCCAAAACTCATTCTTCGCTGCGCATGGGTATACGGCGACCATAGGGTCTCGCATCTTGCGGGGTATCTTTTTGAATCTAAAATTAAACGTTTTTAAGAACTCCAAACAGAGCAGGTTAATCCGAACTAGTTACAAGTGCTATGAACCCTACGACCGTACCTTGCTTTTTAATTATTCGAAAAGTACAATCAGTTTTAGGTTTTAGTTAATCTCAATCAAATCGACAAGGGGTGGCTACCTAAGAGCCCATTTAAATTATAACAACCCGAGTTTTTAGTCAGCACACAATACCGTCTTTGTGGATTCGACTCCGGACTTACCGGATATTGTGCTGCATCGGTCTCCGCCCTACGCTTGGGGCAACCCATTAATTTAGGACTAGGAAATCGGTCAAGCATTTTTGGCGCCGTTGCCGGGGACGGTAACGTGTGTTAAGAATTCGAGTAGTTATTTTTTATTTGGTTTTCTTTTTAGTTCTTTATTTTTCTTTATTTCTTTTTTAATTGTTGAAAAGCAAAAAAAAAAAAATGACCGATTATGCAAGGTGGTTTGGAGGTTATATAAAACAATTTAATTGTCCAGTGTCACTTCCTATATTTTATGGTTTGGGCTCAGAAAATCCTTTTTCGCATATTCATGACATTGAGAATGCTTTGGGTAGCAATGAAGTGACTCTTTTACATGTCTTTTCAGCATCTTTGCGTGATAGTGCTCTAAATTGGTTTAATTGTTTGAGTCCAAGATTGACATGGAGTGAGATTGTAATACAGTTTTTCAAAACTTTCAATCCCTCATATGAGACTCATATGCTTTTACAAGAACTATCAGATTTCTCTCAACAAGATGATGAGTCTTTGTCACAGTGTTGGGAGCGATTTAAATTTGTCGTATTCTCTTGGTCGAGTTTTAATTGTGAGATTGGCAGTCTTCTGGCTACCTTTTGCCGTAGTTTAAATCCTAAGTCATGCCAGGTGGATTTTAGTTCCACTGATGAATTTCTAGATAAAAACCCTGAAGAGGCTTGGGATTACCTAGATGACTTGACCCAAAAGCTCCAATTTTGTGAGTTGACTGAGAGTTCTGAGGATACCAATTCTGATGGGAGGGAAAAAGAGGAAATAGAGCCGCTTTATTTTGATCAATTAGCTGATTCTCTATCTTGCAATCAAGTTGAAAATTTTCAAGTGGATAATTCTTGTGTATTGGAAGATGAAATAACAGAGTCACTTGTAACTAACGAAGTAGTTGGTTCACCTGAAGTGCAACAGTCTTCTCGAGAGTATTCTAGTACACTTGAAATGGATTTTCATGATGCGACTCTTGAGGAGTCGTTGTCAATAATTGTGCAAAATCCACTTGTTCTTGATGATCAAATATCCCCGGCCATAGATATTGATGTCATCACTCCTATTGAGTATCCACCATTGCAAGAGATTATCACGTATGAACAAATTGACTTTCTTGGTGTTGATAATTTTAATGTGGTTTACTATCCATTTTTCTTAAAATTTATTAACAACTTGAAAGTTAATTTTGTTGGAAATATGCAATTGGTGGAATTTAGAATTCAAACGCGACAAAGGCAATTGAAATACTCTAAGTATTTGATTTCGTGGCATGGTCGCGTACAATTTTTAACAGAGTGCTTGAAGTGGGGTGTGATGTTACAATTTGTTGCGCTTCATAGTGTAATGAATGGTTGGATTTCACGTGATGGGAGTGAATATCATTAACTTTTTGTATTTTTGTATTTTTTTATTTTTTTTCCCTTTTCTCTTCTTTAGATTAGCTACTTTTATTTTATTTTTGTGAGGACTAACATTGTAGGATGCTTCATTCAAGTTGGGGGGTCTTCTTCCCGCAATATTATTTCTTGCATAGTTCTTCATTACGAGGTGATACCTTTCCATTCTCTTTCTTTTGTGTCCTATTTTTGTTCTTGCATTCAATGAGGACATCGAATGATTCAAGTTGGGGGGAGGAATTACTTTGGTAGTTTTTTTTTTTTAAAAAAAAAAAAAAACTTGTTGGATCCTTTTTATTTGAGACTTGGAGATTGCAATGTTTACTTGTTGGTTGCTTGTGCTAAGAATATGTGGGCATTCCTTGAATATTTATATTGCATGGTAGTTCTTTTTGCTAGCTTGGCGATAGGAATTTATCCTGGCAATCAATCTTAGCATCTTTGCACTGAAAGTTCTTGGACCTTGACTGCTTGTGAGTTGTGACTTGAGTGCTTTCAATGGCTAGATTAGTGGAGACTTATGCCCATGTGAGCTTTAGTACCTTACCTTTCTTTGGAGTGGTATCACATAAATTCTTTGTTTATCGTAAAAAAAAAAAGAGGCTTAATCATTGTTGATCTCATTATCTTTTGTCGTCAAGTGTTGAGACTTAATACATGCCTACTATTTTATTCTTTGGGATTGGATCGTTACTTGGTTGTATTGCCCTTAGGAGAGGATAATAGGCCATCTATGCTAATTGAGCCGGTTCGTTTCTTTTTCTCAAATATTTATCCTTGCGAGCCACATTGAGCCTCTTGCATGAGCCTTTTTCTTGTTAAACTTCACCAACCATATTGTGTCTTGAGAATGGCAAGTTAATCATGTGAATGTTAATTTTTGAAGAGAAGAGGGTAAGTGTGTTTGAGAATGTTTTACTCAAGTTGCGGTATTCTTCCCGTGTTAAAAAAAAAAGGTTGAAACTTGAATGAAAAAAAAAAAAAAGGAAAAGAAAAGGGAAGACTCCAATATACTTGTTGCAAGAAAGAGACAAGTTGTTTCATCGTGGAATTGTGAAGGGTGAAAAATAAGAGAGATGTGGCGGAGTTGAAAAAAATGATAAGAGGGTGTACATTGTTACACTTGCCCTATGTTGTTATAGCCGATTCTCGGACACTTGCTTATGATTTATCCTAACCTTTGAAGCACTTTTCCTTACCCAATGATATAACCGAATAAAAGTCCTATTTGATCTTAGGGGCAATGGGTTGTGGATCGAAAGATAGATGGTCTTTAATGCTTGACATTCCTTTCATGAGATCATATGTCTACCTTAAAAAGCTTTTTATTCGTGTCTACAGTGTGCGAGTTACTTTGATTCCTTATTGAATAACTTCCGCTCGCACAAATTGAGAGTTTATTAAATGCACCATGTTTCGAGCGTTTTCTTTTGTTGAGTGCATGACACGGTAAGAATTGAAGTTGAGACTCGGTCCGAAGAGAGTGCTTGGTTGTGGTCCACTTGTGGTTAAGGCCCTTACTCACACACGCTAAGCTTGGATGCCATGATTTATTTCTATGTTTTGATAGCTTTTAGAACTATTTTCGCATGTGCTATATTCTTGGCATTGGCATATCAATGAGTCGCATTGCAGGTTTTTGGGTTTCAAATAAAAGGATTTGCAGTGTTTTGTGGGTGATCACTGCTGAAAACCCTCACGAGACTTCACACGTCCTACCAGGGCCGCCTGGGGGTTTAAAAGAACTATCAGTTTTAATTTGTTTTCTTTATTTTCTTTGCTCGAGGACTAGCAAAGTGTAAGTTGGGGGGTGTGATAAGTGCCAAAATATACATATTTTGGCCCTCTAATCTACATTTATTAGTCTTTTATTTATGTTAACTGATTTTTATTATGTGTTTTTATGTTTATAGGTTGCTCGAGCCAGTTGTCCGAGACTTTGGATAAAAAGAAGATTTTAAAGAAGTTTGGGGTTCAAATGCGAAATGATTCAAAATTGAATCATTCATTTGTTATTTCATGAAGTCCAAGGGCCACTATGTAATTAATGCTTTCCATCCCTATAAAACTAACCTTATTACCCTACTGTAAAAGGTCGGCAGCTTTGGGAAAAAAGCGTTTCGGACGAGACCGTGGAAAAGAATGAAGAAAAGGGCTGCCGATTCTTTGTTCTGATAATTGTTAGTTCTCCTCTGAGTTTTTATTTTACTTTCAATTAGTTTTAAAGCTTGTTCAATTACCCGTATTCCGGTAACTCGTTTTAATTTCTGTTCTTTATTAAAGTTGTTCATTGATACTTGTTTGTTAATTTATTTCTTTTGCTTATTTCGTATTCGGAAGTATGATTCAAATTAGGGTTTCTTGTATTTCTTGTTCAATGCATAGTGAGTAGTCATACAGGTAGGGTCGCGAGGTGATTAGCACACCGCGGCTAGTTCGGGCACTGCTCCTTTTATCAAACAATGAAAAAACGATTTTAGATTGAAAAATACTTCCCGCGGACGAATCTGGGCATCGTCGGAGCCCATGTGAACGGGGGAATGGGGGTCCAAAACTCATTCTTCGCTGCGCATGGGTATACGGCGACCATAGGGTCTCGCATCTTGCGGGGTATCTTTTTGAATCTAAAATTAAACGTTTTTAAGAACTCCAAACAGAGCAGGTTAATCCGAACTAGTTACAAGTGCTATGAACCCTACGACCGTACCTTGCTTTTTAATTATTCGAAAAGTACAATCAGTTTTAGGTTTTAGTTAATCTCAATCAAATCGACAAGGGGTGGCTACCTAAGAGCCCATTTAAATTATAACAACCCGAGTTTTTAGTCAGCACACAATACCGTCTTTGTGGATTCGACTCCGGACTTACCGGATATTGTGCTGCATCGGTCTCCGCCCTACGCTTGGGGCAACCCATTAATTTAGGACTAGGAAATCGGTCAAGCA
>BPLS01027172.1:31417-83333 GCA_019656275.1 Rhododendron kiyosumense
AATGACCATTTAATTAATTCTTTAATTAAATTGGGCCAAAGTTATGTGATTGTTGAGTTTATTGGGCCATAGATTTCTATTATGTTCGGGCCCAATAACCAAACACAGCCCATGAAGGATGGAGCCCATGAAGAAGATGTTGATCTGGCCCACGCAGCAAGGCCCATAAAGTAAGGCCTACGGTTTTAGGGAGTTAGTTATTTTCTGGAGGCAGTTGGTTTCCTCCAATTCAAAGGCCAATTGAATCAATTGGCCACATGTCAAGCTAGTACAAAAGGAGAAAGTGGGAATTACTTGTCACGTCACTCATGATCTTTCAATTGAAAATTGCCCATGATCTTACATGCCCAAAAGAAGGAGCATCATGAGACACTTGGCAGCCTATGGTGCAAGCAGAAATTCGAATTCAGGCCTGAATCAGTTTACTACTTTGACTATATATGGCAGAATCAAAGAAGAAAAATGTGTCCAACACCAATCAAAGTCCAGCGCTTAAAAACACTTTCCTACTTTGAGCAAAGTAGACTATTGAGTACCTCTTACTCAAACCCCATTCGAACTTACTTCTTCAAGTAGTTTGAATTTATTGTTCTTGTACCACTTATTATTCCGGTGTAATAAAGTTTACGATTTACGTTCCATTTTCTATACGACTAGGAAATTTTAAGTCTACAACCATGTGGCAACCACGAACCTCTTTATGATCATTATTCTTTGGGTCACATGCAATCGCTTACAAGTTAGAAGTCATGATTCACAACAATCGTCATATGAAGTTAGGTGCTACAAGTCTTGGCATGCCCGCACTCAACCAACCAACGCCTGCAATCGCATCCGCGTTTTGCTCGGCATACGTGTGTCAAAAACGAGAGTTTTCAATAGCCGATTCTGAAAACAGTACTTCCAAGTTATCAACCCACGACTATAAATGAACTGAGCCATTCGTAAACTGTTCGAGATAGGCCCCACCCTGATATTTTTGTGGCCCTAGGCGAACATGAATAATGAGGTCCCCATATATTTTCTTAATGAATTCTCAGGAAAAAAAATTAACTTCAAAATATAATTGTCATAAAGATGATGAAAGTGTCAAAACACAAAACATCTTTTTGTTGCATAATATATACTAGTAACTGATTACTAATTTAAGACTTGGTATTGAAAGTTTGAGACTTAGAGTAATTCCACTGGAAAAAAAATTTCTAATTTTGTGCCACATCCATACTGTATCGATCACACAATCGCAAGAACTCCTTGTTTGAGATGAAATGTGGTTTTTAATTCGTGTACGGTATGAGAGTAATTTTTTTTAAAAACATCACTTATCTATCTATTCTAATATATAAAGGGGAGCACCACTTTGGCGTCTCCCTGGGCTGTCATGTATTTCTCTTTCTCAAAAATATCCTCTTAAGCAAAAAAACACACAAAATAAAACAATTAATTGTGAGGATATTTTGGATATTTAAGCACAAAATAACCACCTAAAACAGTTATTATCCTTCCCTGAACTGTCTACCTACGTTCCCCTCAAAATTGTCTACACATACAACCATCACTATTAACTCTGTCATTGTCCTCTGTCTTGGTTCCAAAATCAAAAGAAGAAAAAACACTGTGCTAAATATTGGATTCTTCCTCTTTTTCTTACAAGAAGACAAAAGAACACATTGCTTTCACACAGTTTGCTACGGCTAGGTAGTCCCCTTTCTCATTTTTTCCCTTTTCTTCGTTTGTACATTTCATTGCTTTTATGTTGGTAGGAAAAAAAAAAGAAAAAGAAATACCCAATAACTTGATTTTAACCATTTTAATAAAAACAATCGTAATTCACTATGGTGCAATCGATTGAATCACATGCAAATGAAGATGAGTAGGTTTGTCAAAACTTTCATATACACTAGAAATTGAGGCACACGCGATGCGTGTACATGCCGCTGCGCGTGCAAGTTTAATGTTAACAAAATTTGATCAAAAAAAAAAAAAGTGGGGCTAGTGTCAAAATTCAATTTGCACACGCATCGCGTATGCCTGACCTCTAGTATTAGCAAAGACTCCACTAAAGTCAAAATTAATCTACTTTTTAGTTATGAACTTCTTTTCAACTATTTTAAAACATGTATTCAGGGATTTAAAATAGTTTGTCAATCAGTAAAAATGTTTTTTTTGTGTGTGTGGAGGTGGTCCCATCCCTTTTTTTTTGTGTGATATGGATATAGTATAAAGAAATTCATTAATATGAAGTTACAATTTACTGTGTACATCTAATACAATTGCTAAAAAGACTAATTGCACGAGTGAATGCCAAACAACACATCCAAATCAAATGAATGATACATCTAGTGATAAATTGATCAGACAGTTAGATGTCAGATGGTTGGATGCGAAAAATGACTTGTGATATGACAAATATATAGGACAATAACCATTGACACATGCAACATGTGTTGTACTAGGTTCCTACAAAGCTTACATAGGGAGGATCATGACTAAATGCAAAATCTACCAAATTAAAAATGGCATTATCAGACAGCTAGCAAATCTATAATATCATAATATATATGGTGGCCTTAATCATGTGGTGGGTTAGGGAGTAGGGAAAGAAGAAAAAAAGAATGAGAAACACGTTACATTCTCACGAACTTTCTATGGTCCAAGATGGAATATATATTATATATAAGAAGATAAGAATGAATGAAAATGATCATACCCTTTTGTCACTTCTTCCATAAAAGCCTAAAAGGCACACAGCCATCATTGGTGGAGTAATATACAAGCCGCGGTAGCCGCCCATAAGTTTCGGTAATTGTTTCTAAGCGTGTCAAAACTTGTTTTCTCCTTTTTGAAAATGCAAAACACCTGTTTTCTCCTTTTTGAAAATGCAAAACACCTGAATCTCCTGTGAGGAGATTCGTCACTTCATCTGGAGCGGTCCTACCATAAGTTCATCGTGGTTTGGTTTCCGGCCTAGCCAATTTGTTTGTTGCCTTCTTCAGAGCCGACTCATAAATTTTGGAGGCCGGAAGTGAACTTCTTGAACGAGAACTCTATATTTTCCATAAAAAATTGGTCTACACCAAGTTTCCTAAAAAAAAAAAAACATTACAAAAGATAGAGGTGGGAGTTGGAGATGGTAAAATAGGGGCCTCAAGGTATGTCATATGCAAGCATTTTTTTTCCATCCACGGCTGTTGGTTCCCTTCTGAGTCGTGAGACTGACGTCACACGTTTCCTTCTTTTTTTATTGCCTCTAGCGTTTCTATCAGACTATAATTGCGTAATGGTGTGAGAGTTTTTTTTTTTCTTTCCACGGGGGTTTATGAGAGTTGATTATCTGTGTTTCTAATTAGTAATTCCACCGTTGGGCTCATTTTGTGGTTCCTAAATTTTAATTGAGCCTTTTTTTTTTTTGTAAAGGAGGCTTAGTGCAATTTTTTTTTGGGGCCATATACACATACATATATATAGGGCTCCTAGAATTTTGGGACCCTCATTTTTAATGTTTTTTGGGGCCTGAAGCCCATGCTTCTCCCGCCTATCCTCTCAGTCGGCCCTGGCCTTCTTGAAGGGTATGCTCCAAATTGCTTGGAGTCATCTCCGTGATTGCGTTTCATAATAAATGGAGAAAGCTAACAACATTACACTTCATGCCAGAAATAGCTAAAATTGCAGTACTTACTTTTGAAGAATATATAAATTCTCACTTTTGTTCCTTTATTTAGAGCCACATTTAAGTACTTTATTGGCATTTGTTGTAAGCATTCCACCATGGAGCCTCATGCGCCACATCGCCTTTTTCATAAGCGAAGTAACGCGGTTACTAACTTGATGAAACCGACAAAAAATCAATAGTTCATGGACCGAATTGCATAAATATGAAGTTGAGTAACCAAAGTGAGTTGAGTAGTGCTGCAAGGGTGCCAAAATGGGATTTGTGCTAAAGAAAAGGTTTGGTAAACTCCAACTAAATCACTACATCACAACCTTTATAAGTTATCAGTACGCCTTGATTAATTATAAGCTAGCTAGAGATTTGAAGTTCGAGCCTATGGAGGTCTATCCAATATCCCTTAAGTACCCTACGTCCCTTTTTTTTTTCTCATCAAAGAAATAATTTATTTATTTGAAAAAACAGAAACCTAGCAACATCCTAATTAACTCTACATCCTTCTTCTTTCTTTCTTTTTTTTGAAAGTCAAATCGATAGAAGAGATCATTTACATCATGTATAAATAAAAAGTATAAACCCGAAATACTACATCGATTGTGAGAGTTCATGAGATAATCGAAATGAAAAACCTCAACCAATATATACAAGAGTCAAGAAATAATTAATACAAGAGTCAAGAAATAATTAGTCCATCATAGGGAAAAAACAAAAGAAGAAAGGAAAAACCCGTCCAATGAAGGGAAGAACACTTACACGCAAGTGAAAAGATTCAAACTTCTGACCTCATGGTGAGATGCAAGAGTTCTGACCAACAAAGCGAGCCCTGGTTGGTCTACATCCTTCTTGCAACAAGCAAATTAAAATGAATCTAAATTTCTCTATGGAGAGATTCTGATACGTTTCCTGCATGCCCCTAGTGGATGATCGCTAAGGTAATCAAAGGTCAATAACACAATAAATTTTTTGATTCCAGCTCTGTTTGTTTGGGCGTAAAATGTTTTACCTATTTTTTAGTATTTGGTTTTATTAAAAATGATTAATTTGATGAAATGACTTATCCTTAAATTTTTCATAAGTTATTTTCAGAAATGAATCAACTGCCTTTTACTGCAATTCTCAGTGCTAATAAGTTTTCTCGATCGTTAGTCCTGACCCATGTTCAATTCACTCTCTCTCTCTCTGAATTCCACTGTTAAGCCCCCGTTTCTATACTATTTTGTTGATTTTTGAAAATATTTTACCTTTACCAACCAAACACTAGAAAATAAAAGTTTAAAGTTTATTTTTTGAAAAAATATTTTACAGAAAAAACATTTTATATCGAAACAAATGGAGCCTGATTATTCAATATCCGTACATTTCACTATACTTTTACTACTCATTTGTAGCACAATTTTTTGACCAATTTTTTTTTTCACATTGGTAATGTCAAATCACACCACCGAAGGTATTATACTCACCACACCCCCAAGGGGAGACTCGGATTCAAGTCTTATTGATGATGGGGTGGAGTATAAGCCATCTTGTTCCTAGGTGGTACAGTGGTGACAGTCTAACTTCAAGGACAATAACTATGGCTCGAACCGGATATTCCATTGGTAGATAGGGATCCCTTATGGTCACATCTAAGGGAAGTTGTTACGTTGGTCGCCCTTTCCCACCATTTTAGCAATAAAAAAAAATCAAAATATTAGCTAGCCATAAAAAAATTTACTCGTTCCATCTTTCTCAATTAAACTAATGCGCCACATATATTTTAGTTAGCCGTCAACCACTCGTAATTGGATCCGAACTGTATGTACGTGTGCGCGTGGGGTTTGAGTCAAACAATTAATCATGATCCCCTCACGTTCCATCTTTCTCAATTAAACTAATGCGCCATATATTAGCTAGCAATAAAAAATACACTCGTTTGTTTGGTGGGTTCTCCATTTACTTGAAAATTAGTGCGATTTGTTTGGTGGGTTCTCCATTTACTTATTTGATTCTCTGTATATAGTCTGTATATGGAAGACTTTCAGGTTCGATCATTTCCATTATACTACTAGATAGACATACGAGAAGTATTTAATTTGGAATCTCTAACGTAATCATGTTGTTGTACTCTTTGATATTGGGCATGAAAATTGAGTTTGTGGGAGGAAATTGGACTCTCTCCAGAACCGGTTCTAATTTTTCGAAGGCTTAAGGCGAAAATTAAAAATAAGGTCTCTTTTGTTGGACTATAATAAAGAATAAAAAAGTAGAAGGAGCCCTTAAAATTTAAAACTTTTTGGAGGCTTAAAGTGGCCGCGACACTTGTTTTAGGTCAGGGCCGTCTCTCTCTCTCTCTTCCTTTTTCTTCAAAAAAATTATACTCCAAGTTCTTGTTTGATGCTCGTTGGATTTCGTAGTCCAGAGAGAGGTATTAGCTCCCAAATTAATGTTATATTGTCACATTATAATCTCCTCTCACTTTTCAATTAAGTAAATGCATGTCATGATTAAATGATATGAGGATAGCAATAGTATCTTGTAGAGGTGGAAATCTCAACCCATATTTTTTAACCTGTCAAAATCCGCCCACTTATAAACCAATCCAACCTGTCCATATTATTACCTGGGCGTATATGGGTTCAACCCATATAAACCCATATTTACATGAGTTTAAATGGGTTAAAAATAGGGTCAATCTGGATTTTGTGATTTTGCTGTTTTTCTTCGGTATGTATATGTCATAAACGTGTAGTCGTGACTCGTGCACGACAATTTAGATCCACAGTACTCTTACCCAATCCCAACCCAAATTAGGAGAGAGAGAGAGAGAGACAGAGATTGAAGTTCAGTTGCAAACGAAGAATATTAATAGAGGTTCCGTGTTCACGAAGCGGTGTAATTCCAGTCATTCATTCACACAATTAATTTGTTGAGATTTGTTTTCAATTATGACCAATCACACAGTTAATTGTTACTAGTCATAATTGATTTCAATCCGGACCATCCAAAAACACTTTGGACTTGCCCGATTGATTTCCATAAAACCTTCTTTACAAAATGGTCTGCAAATAAGATTTTCTATTAAAGGACATAGAAGAAGACTTTGGGTGGGTTTGGATTGTTAAGTTAAAATGATTTTTCTTTTTTATGAAAAGGATTATTTTTTTACTTATTTTGTCTTTATTCAAAAAATCATGAGTTTCGATAAAAAAAATTTATTTTTTCGATTCCTCTTGTTGAGACGAATCAATAAACTACAAAAGTTTAACGCGAAATAAATAAATACAAAAAATTTAAATAAAGAAAAAAAAGTCACTCAATTGTTAATCCAAACGCACCCGAAGCCAACGATGGTATACCAGATATTTTAGCTTAGGGAGAAAAGGAAGTAAAACGGGTTGAGTTAGGTGGGTTTGGACCATAATTTTTTAATTTTTGATTCTTCTCTTTGTATAGAACCAATAATCGACAAAAAATTGACGCGGAACGTACAAATTGAGTTTTACTCATAAAATTTTACTTTTTTGAATCCCCTTATTGAGACAAATTAGAGAGGGAGGGAAGAGAGAGGAAGGGAACAAAACAAAACACACCAAAAAAAAAAAAGGAAAAAACGGGTCAGGCGGGTTTGGGTTTGTCTTGACCCATACTCGACCCCGACCCATTTCAACCCGTCTACTTTTCGACCCATTTTGATCCGACCATATTTGACCAACGACCCATTTCAATCCCCCTAGACCCGCCCGTTTGCCACCTCTAGTATCTCGATATTAATTTTTAAATTTATCGAAATTGCTCTATAAGAACTCGTATGGCTGGATCGAATTACTAGAAAAATAGATAAAGATTCCGGTCATTTAATGTGGTCTTTCATTTTTAATTAATCTCGCATTCAAAATCGTGGTCTATCAAAGTGTAATCAGGGGATAAAACCGTGATTAAAACTAATTAAAATCGTGACTTCAAAGATTAAAAAAAACCTTGATCTTTAACTTCTTACCATCTTAGATTTTTTCTAAGACCTTATTAACAAGAAATAATCTCAGTTTTTAGTAAAACCGTGATGTTTGAAAAACCTGGCCCAACTCGAGTTCGATTCCTAGCTTCACCCCTGGCCACATATGAAGAATAACTTGCATGTGAAGGCGAATGTTGAAGATGTAAATTAAAAGTTAACTTAGGAGTTCTGAGATTATTTGAAGTGTGGACAAGCTGATTCGGATGGTCATTCATATGAAGGAGAATAGTTCATATTCGGATACTCAAACTGGAGCGAAGTCCGATAAAGTGATTCCCAGAAACAAAAAGGGTCCTTATTCCTCGTTGTTTTTTAAGGAAACTCATAAGACGTTGGATGTAGGTCACACTTTGAGTATTGAAATTAGAGGAGGGAGAAATTATAATTTGAAGAGACTTGTTGAAATGCAAGATAAAGAATTAAAGGAAAGGTCCCAAGCTCTAGATGACGTTGTGGAGGAGCATGTCTCAGAAGATGACTGTATGGATGGTGCATCTCTCTCTATGATTTGTTAATTTTGAGTTGTGGCGGGTTTGAGGTGTTCTCTTTTATTGCTTTTGTTTCTGTGCTTTTTTGGCGGATCTTTTGGGCTGTGTGGTCTTTGTGGGTTTTTTTGGTGTGCGGTTGGCATTTTGCCTTTTCTTAGATCTCGGGTGGCTTCTTGTCGGTGTGTCCTTAATTCTATTAATCTTTGTAATCCTTCATAAGGATTAATAAATTCTTTTTGCTTAGAAAAAATAAAAAAGAAGAATAGCTTAGACTCCGTTTGTTTTGACGTAAAATATTTTTGCAGAAAACATTTTACCCATTTTACTTTGTTTGGTTAGATAAATGACAAGTAAAATATTTTTGGCTGTAAAATGATCTCCATTGTAACGGGTAAAATGACTTAGGCTTGTGATGATTGTAAATCATTTTATAATACTGAATTGAGATGTCCGCTTCACCCATTGCTGACAATAGAGTGCACGAATGGGGACCTGAATGGCCACCAGGCATCAACTGAGACTTTTGCATGATCCTGTCCAAAGACGGAACTAGGATTTTATTCTAGCAATGACTAAATGTATACTAAAAAAAATAAAAATATGCATTATAATATTAAAAAAAATTACAATAATATAACAAAAACTATAGTAAATGATATTTGTCATTTGCACAAGGAGTACGAAAAAAGAGTAACTTTAATTTTTTAAGTTAGGTTGTTTTAGGGTTAAAAAGTGAAGTTTTTTTTTTCCCTTAATTATACTTCACACTTTATATTATTTCACTTTGGCCCATTGAATTTAGTTTTGGAATACTTTTTTGGGTCTCCTTTCATGGAAAAAAAAAAAGAAGATTTATGACTAGTATATAACAAAAAATAAAGAAAAAAAATCTAGTGGTGGCAAAACTATATATATTGAGGATAAATTTTTTTAATACATATAATAATTGCAATTTCTAAAATTCTTGTCGTAGTGGCCAGCACCACTAAATCCTCTGGTTCCATCTGTGGAACAGTGGAAGTCTACATGGAAGCAAACCACCTCTCTCTCTCTCTCTCTCTCTCTCTCTTCAATGAACTGAATTTGTATCCTCCCTCTCTACAGGCCCATGACACTCAAGCATCTCTCTCCTTGTATATCTGAACATGTATATATTCGTGCCAGACAACCCCACTTCGAAGCCCAAACTCCGTGAGAAATGTTTTTATCAAAACAAATTATTTTTTTCTACCCATGTACCTAACAGCCACAAATAAAAGTTCAACTATCATTTTACCCATAAATGATTTAACATAAAAATATTTTTTAAAGTAAAATATTTTGCGTCAAAACAAATGAACCTTAATCACATGTGTGGGCCAAGTGTTGAAGATTATTTGTTTAACATTGACGATTATTTTTCTCTGACAACTTAAAACTTTTTAAATCATGATCTAATTGAGGACCAATGATTTAAAACCAAAAATTCTAACAGCAGGGACAATCTACAGGGATAATCAGCAGGGACAACGCGTTTGGCCTCGTTTTGGATCCCGAAAAAATCTAGAAAAATATCCATAAATTTTTGAATATTATTTCATGGGGCCCTGTAAAAAATCAGCTCCAGCGGATATCAGTAAGTATTACTTTTGGATAAGTAAAATCAGCTCCAGCAGATATCGGTAAGTATTATTTTTGGATAAATATGGGCGAAAACTTATCCAAAAGTAATTCTTACTGATATCCGCTGGAGCTGATTTTTTACAAGGCCCCATGAAAAAATATTCAAAAATTTATGAATATTTTTATAGATTTTTTCGGGATCCAAAATGGGGCCAAACGCGTTGTCCCTGCGGATTGTCCCTGCTCGTAGCAGGACTGGGAAACTAGGGTGACGTTAGTTGAGAGGCCTAGCTTGCTTCTATTTTATCGTCAGCATGCTGTCATGGTTTTTTTTTTTCAATATGATATGATACTTTCATTTATCAAAAAGCATAACCTTACATCAAGGAGGATGATTATTGTTTCATAGAGGATTCAATAACCAATCGGAGGTCTAGCTTCCCAAATACGACTTCTAGAACCTTGCAAACACAAAGTTGTCAAAGCTAAGCAACAACATTCACCGATCTACTAATAAAATAAAATCACAAATCCTAAACGATCAACTCCTCGCTGAATATCTTCGATGACAACTTCCACCTGCTACAAATGTGAAACCACAAACTCTAGGATAAATTGAATTTGCCGCCCGCTAGTTTATCTTCTCGTTATAATGGCCGCCTAATTTTTTTTGCTTGGCAAAAGAAATTTTTTTTATTGAGCTCGACAAAGGTACATTGAGAGAGGATGCCACTTAGGTCCCACCCCAAAAAAGGAGCAAGAGACCAAATGGCAAAAGGGAAACGAACTACAAAAAAACAGAGAGGACACTTCCCACAAGTTAGTTGAATGTGCAAAACTAGGAAATCACAACACTCCCAAAATTCTACAGTCAAATCCTCTTACGTCTTATCACCTCTATGCCCCTTTTGAAAAACTAGCAAAGCGGCCGCCTAATTATTGTATTCTACCTAGATTGTGCATTTTTTTTTTTTTTTAAATTTTGGAACTCATTCTGCCAACACACACGATCAGGAATCGATGACTTAGATTACATAGAATCTGAAAATTGCCATCGAATGAGAGCATTTGGATTCTGATTATACTTCCCCACACAAAATCGATCTCTAGTCTAAAATCAATCTATTACCCACATATCATTCAGGCATTCCGAATTCTATATATACAACTATAACTTACGTATCCAAGTGGTCATTTATTTTATGGTTAGCATGCCGTGCATGAAAAGGCTGGCGACTAAAGAAAGGCTTCTCAGATGGGGCATACATGGAGATTGAGCCTGCCTGCGTTTTGTGTTCCCAGTGTGATGAGTCATTGCAACATTTTTCTTTGAGTGTGTTTTCTCTAGCACTGTTTGGGAGGTGATTCTGAGTAGGCTCCAGATACATAGAGCACTTCCTAAACAGCTAAACTCATTTGAGAATCAAAGGCTCAGCAGCCAATGGAATATCTCAAATAGAGCCCTTGGGAATGCTATTCCCTTAGTTCTGTATTCCTTTTTTTCCCCCTACAAATGTAGTTTGTTGTGAGGTTTTGCTCTTTGTAAAGGTTCTTTTATAGGGTTTTATACCCTTGGATTTCTGAGTTGGTTGGTTATAAAATGGAGCGTTTACCAAAAAAAAAAAAAAACTGCTATTGATTACAATCCAAAAACATATCGATCTCCAATCCACAATCAAGAATCTGGTGAAAAAAAGGGTGCAGCTATAGGTACATACAGCGCGTACATATGCATTTTAGATCCGTCTCGAGTCCGACAAAAAAGATCTGAGCCGATGATTTTGTTCAAAATAGTTTGTTTACAGTCTCTGCAAAAAATTAACTCAATTCAATATTGATAAAGGCATTTACGAAACATTCACCATTGTTACAGAATCCAACCCTGAATTCTAAAACAAAGTTGGATGTTTCGTAGATGTTTTTACTGATATCGGGTTGAGTTTATTTTTATAGGAATTGTAAACAAACTATTTTGAATAAAATGAGTGGCTCAGAGCTCATAAAATAAGCTCGAGTTCGACTCAAACCTAAGCAAGTTAGGCTCAAACTAGTTTTCATTGAGCTGGAGTTTGAACTTGAGTTTGCTAAAAACTTATGATGTTTACAACTCAAAAAGAATTTTTCAAAAAATTTTTCCTACTTCCAACATTTCTCTCTCTATCTCTCTCCACTTAATACCCCTACTATTTTTGAAAACCCAATCCAAACGTAGAATTAATAAACGAATCTAAACATTCTAAACTTCAGCTCGATTCAGCTCTATTTGCAGCAATAACTACTCCACATTGGTTTCAAAGGAGACTTGCACTATGCTGTGTATATTTATTTATTCTTCTCACTTTAGACTCATCTCTGGAGAGAAACAAAATTTTATTGATAAGAAAAACGGATTACAAGCGAGGCATGAGGAAAAGCATCACAACGCAAAGGGAACATCCCAATATGTTTGTCACCCTGCCTCGCGACAATCATCTCCAACTCAGCCTGGAGTTGATAATTAAGAATTCAACTCAAAAAGGAAAAAAACAGTACATAGTAGTAAGACGAACAAGTCGTAAACCACAGCCCATCGCAGAGTGGGGGCCGGGCATAAGGCCAGAAAGCGAAACTTGTGAAAATGAATCCTCCGAATTTGGTGCAACAATGAGGCAATTAATGTTGATCCAACGCTACAGACAGCCAAGTATAACAAATCATATAGTATAATCAGCCCCTGTCAAATCCAGAACCATGTTGAGAAGAAATGGCCAATAACTCAGCATTCTAGTGACCACAAGTGATTAGCACAGCATCCAAAAGAGAACAGCGTACTAGGGAGAGCTCTCCAAATAGGTACGTTAGTAGTCCCAAAGTGTAAATGAAGACACGTTTTTGTGAATTTGTCCCATGTGTAAGCGGCAATGGAGGAATGCATTAGAAATACTCATTTTTCTATGTGATAGTAGTCTTTTGATTTGTTAATTAAATAAATGAAGACAAGGGTAAAAGTGGCACAATTTATTTTTTGACTTTCAAACCAGAACAAACACTAGGGGATGGAGAAAAATATGTTCGTGAACCAACAAATATGGACGGATAAAGTACAATGTTTTGAAAAATTAACGAGCTTAATTATATTTATTCTCAAAACCAGCGGCCAACGAGATGAATATAACAGCTTGGTTAAATTAACCCCGATAACCAAAAAAAACTCACATGTTTGTCCGGAAAGCAGAAATGCTCGGGTTTCAGAAATTGGCATTCGATAAAACCTTACGCAAAAAGTGCAAAAAAAACAAATTTTGTCCTTATTCATCACATGCAGATGAATATGGGTATGTGATTTTATTTTTGGATATGAATAATTCCCAGGTAGTTCTCCCTCTCTCGCTCTCTCTTTTAATACATTCAATTCATTTTATATCAAAATCCAAAGGTAATATAGATTTTATCAAAAGATACCAAGAATGGATCAAAACTACAAAGACTTCGACACAGGCACCCCCACCAAAAGCAAGAGTGACGAAATCGCCAGATGAGAACCACTCTAGGTCCAAATAGCAGAGAATCCCAAATGGACCTCAGCTTAAACCTCAGAAAGCACATATGAAATCTGGATGGCTTCATGACTGTGATACCAGCACCCGCCGGTGAGCAAAAAGTGAAAAAGCAAATTTTGTCCTTATTCAAACTTTTTCCACATTTTTTAAGTTTTGTGCCAAGCTTTTGTAAATTATTGATTCATCTCGACGAGGAGAATCGGAAAACCCAATTTTTTTTTTACTTTTATCCAAATATTTTGGGGAAATATCCACTTTTAAGCTAAAAAATCTCACTTTTTGCACATTTTTAGCTTAAAAGTGGATATTTATTTGGGTAAAACTAAAAATTCAAAATACACGTTTTAAATCCAAAATACTTTTGTGGGACCATATATAGACTTTTCTCTTCCCAAAGAACGTACATGTGACACTATGGAAAATGCATGAGCGTAAAAACTGTACCTCTCAGTTAAAAGCAAAAACCATGCTGGAATAGTTTTCTCTATCTATCTCTCTCAACTCATTACTACTTATTACATTAGAAATATTTTTTAAAGATGAAAACCAAACAAAGGCTTTGAAACTACATACTATTTCGAATCTAGTGACTGTAGTGGTCCAGTGGGCAAAATCAGGGCTTATATAAAGGCCTTCCGAGGATGCCTATGATCACCGTATAAGCTCTCAGTTTTCAAAAGTGGGGGGTAAAAAATGGAGTTGAAGAAAAGTTTGAAGTTGGAGCTCTTAGGGTTTTTCCTTTTGAATGTGTTTGTGCTTTCCATGGCTAGAACGACAGTCCGTCCCATCAACTGGGTTGTGAGTACTAACTAACTACTCCATGAGAGTTTCCTCATCTTCTTCTATCGCTTCAGGGGAGACGATAGGGAATTATACTCTCGTGTCCTTAACTGAATTTGTCTTGCTGTCTTCAATATTTTGACAGAATATTTAAGACAGACGCATGCATGATAGTGTCTTGGGATTTACTTTGTTTTCGAGATTTAAGAAAATTAATAGTGATGTTGCAAATGCATTAAAAAAACATAGAGATATATAGAGATATTTAGAGACAGATGGCGCGCACGAGAGACAAACAAAAGAGTCTTTCCGGAAATACTTTGATGTGGTGAATTTTGATTGGTGATCATATAAGCAAAGTCCATCTTTCCGGAAATGCATTTAATAGATTTTTATTGATTTCCAGTTATAGAGCATGAGATTTTATTTATTTAACGTTAGTTAATTAATTTGGTGAGTGCAGCTGAATGAAACAACATATACAAGGTTATGTAGCTCAAAGAAGATCTTGACAGTCAATGGATTGTTTCCTGGTCCTACTTTGTATGTCCGAAAGGGTGATAGATTGACTGTTAATGTTCTAAACCAAGGGAGGTACAATGTCACCATTCATTGGTATTCTTCTCTCTCTCTCTCTCTCTCTCTCTCTCTATATATATATGGTAGATTTAGTTCGTTTAAAAAAATACACGACATGCAGTGACATCTTTAAAATTATCAAGGGTATTTTGGTCTAAAGTTAAAACAGTAAAAGATCACGTCACGCGGTTGCACATAGAAAAAGGGTGAGGTAAAAACAAGGACGGGAGGGAGAAAAGGAAAGAGAAATATTGCGGTTTCATTGTATTGCTACAGTGCATACAGTAACTCCTTTTGGAAGAGAATAAACAATGGAAATTAAGGTATGTGGTCCGATTTAGAAGACCTCAAAAAGTTTTGCATGAGAAAAAGGAAGTGACAGAAAAACCCACAACAGTACAAACCAAATGTTGTGATTTTGGAATCCAGGGATTGGCCAAGTGGTCAATGTATATGGGATTTAGGGGCTAACTTCCGAAACTGTTATGAGGTGTTATTAATTTCTTTGGGGCAAGTTTATAGAGAGTTTTTTAATTGGGACCCTTACAGGTAGATGGTGAAATTGATCACTTAGAATTAGTCGAGATTCGTGCAAACTGGCTCGAAGATATATACGTATAAACTAGTTCAGTTTCATTATCAATCACGTTCCCGACAGAAGCGGAGCCAGGATTTTCTATAAGTGGGATCGAATGAGTAAAAATGAATTTAACTCATATAGGTTGGGGCAAAAATAAATTTTAAAGGGGAGTCAAATGATCAGTAAAAAATAGATGAAAATTATACCAATCTCTAAAAAAAATTAGGAGGCAGTGTGATCAACTGCCCCCCCTTGACTCTTAATCCCTCCGCCTCTGGTTCCCGATCTTATTTTGATGATCAAAACAATTTATCTCTTACACCATGACATTTTAATTCATACTGCAAAAATCAACACAATCGGATATCGGTAACCGCTAATTTAAATCGTACAATTTTACTTCAAATCCGTGTCAAACTTCTAAATTAAAAATTGGGTGATTTTATCAAGCACTTATTCATATCGGATTGAGCTGATTTTTCGTAGGTGAAGTTAAAATATAATATTTCAAGAGATTAACTGTTCTAATCATCGAAATAAGATCGGAAATATGGTGGGCATGTTCATCAACTTTTAAAGACAAGTCAACAAAAAAAATGAAATCTAAAAAAATGTAGTTCTACAAACTAATATTGTGGTTTTGGGAAACATGTGATGTATATAGGCATGGAGTAAAGCAGCCAAGAAATCCATGGTCAGATGGGCCGAATTACATTACACAGTGTCCAATCAAACCGGGTGCAAATTTCACTTATGAGATCTTATTCTCAACCGAAGAAGGTACACTTTGGTGGCACGCTCATAGTGATTGGTCTCGAGCCACGGTCCATGGCCCGATTGTTGTATACCCTGAAATTGGAACAACCTACCCTTTTCCCAAGCCTGATGCAGAGTTTCCTATTGTTTTGGGTATGTACCAATGCCACAAATCGACCTAGAAAAGCTTCATAGAAAAAATTTATATATTCTTGTATTTTTGTTGTCACAGCATCATGGTTCAAGGGAGATGTAATGCAGATAATTGAAAGTGCAATTGAAGGCGGAGGCGAAACAAACAAGTCAGATGCTCTCACCATTAATGGCCAACCGGGTGATCTATACAATTGTTCCAAATCCGGTAAGCACATCAATTTAGTCTCAAACAGGACTTCAACAACTGAATGTAGTTTCAACAACAATATTCTGAATAATAGTACTTCTCTGAATGTTTGCGTGCTTATCCCAATGAAACACATTAATCCGAATGTTGCAGGGACGTTCAAAATACTGGTAAATTCTGGAAAGACTTATCTTCTTCGTGTCATCAACTCAATTATGAACGAAGAAGTGTTCTTTGCGGTGGCTCAGCATAATTTCACAGTCGTTGGAATGGATGGAGCATACATCAAACCCATAAAAACTAATTACATCTTCATAACCCCTGGACAAACTATGGACATCTTAATGACTACAAATAATTCCGTGAGCCGCTATTACATGGCAGCTAGAGCCTATGTCGCTGTTGTATATGATAACACGACTACAACTGCGATCGTGGAATACACTGGATCCAAAAATTCAACGCCAGCATTTCCTAGTAACCTTCCAAATTACACTGACATCAATGCTGTAACAAATTTCACCAAACGGATTAAGGCCCTGGATAGCGAGGACTACCCGATTAATGTCCCCCAAAAAGTTGATACCAACCTTTTCATAACTATTTCAGTGGGCTCGATTCCGTGCCCTAATGATTCATGCGACGGACCAAATGGGTCAAGGCTCGCTGCAAGCTTGAACAATGTAAGTTTTAAGGAGCCTGCAGTGGATTTATTGCAAGCATATTACAGGCAAATCGGAGGGATTTTCACGACCGACTTTCCAAGCGTGCCGCCATACTACTTCAATTTTACAGCTGATGAGATGCCTGATAACGTTTTAATACCATCGACGGGGACTAAAGTAAAAGTTTTGGAGTATAATTCAAATGTGGAGATAGTATTTCAGGGGACTAATGTACTAAGTGCAGCTGAGAATCATCCTATGCATTTACATGGCTTTAGCTTTTATCATGTTGGATCTGGTTTTGGGATTTTTAATAATCGCACTGATCCAAAAGGGTACAATTTGGTTGACCCACCTGAGATAAACACGGTTGGGGTGCCCAAGAATGGATGGGCTGCAATCAGATTCAAAGCTGATAATCCAGGTAATACTAAAGTACTTTGGCATTACATGTAGGAATATTCAAAACTGTTAAATTTTTTTTAGTTGGGATGAGATGAAATGTGTTGATAACGAATGGATTTTCTTGACTATATTGTAGGAGTGTGGTTTATGCATTGTCACTTAGAAAGGCATTCTAGTTGGGGAATGGATATGGCATTTATTGTGAAGAACGGGACCACCAGATCAACAAGCATTCGGCGGCCCCCACGTCAGTTGAACCCTTGCTAATCCATTTCTCCGATCTGAGAAAGCTAGCTAGTAATCCAATTTGGAATAAGCCATGTTTAGTTTGGGAATAATTCTCACTACGTGGCGGTGCTCCAGAACCAAGTAGTAATTTTCCAATATAAATAAAGGAATAAGCATATTACATATGCAGCGTTGTTGTTTATATTCTAATAAAAAACGCAATTAAGAAAAAGAAGAAGAATTCTTGGTGTGAGTTTTGTTTAAAGGATATTGTATTTGTTGTAGCGTGGTAGGATGTGCTTGTTTGTATCCTGTGGTGGCATTTCTGTGACTTCATGAATGTTTGATTCGTTTGAAGGTCTGTAACTCACCGGCCGGGAAGTTAGGATCAAAAATTTCACATCTGCGTGTGGGTGTTATTACAGCACTGAAGCTCAGCTCCTCCACGTAATTAAAACGCTGAGTAGTAAAAGAAGCAAACATTCACATAGTTCCAAAAGATTTGTTATCTAGTCAAATATTCTTCATGCATGAATTTGTAGCAAGCAAGGTTCCTAAAGATGTACAATAGGGATTAGAATTAATTTACAAGAGTCATTGAATTAATAATTGACTAACTCGGATAACAAGTTGGGATATGGAAAAGGGCAAAGTCTATTTTGACCCCTTGTGATTATCATCATGTGCGGATACCTTCCCTCATGATTCAAAACTGATCACATAACCTACCTGTGGTTTTGAAAATGTACAAATAGACCCTCTGCCTTCATGTTTTCTATCAATATTAACGGACACAATATTAAAAGACTAATATACCCTCATCTTGTCCCTTGATTCTTTCTCTTTTTTAAATCCAACCACACCATCTCCTGTACCAAAAATTGAATTCAACCCGTTGGTATTGTTAATTTTGACGAGTACTACATCTATACCAAAATTCAAGTCAATCAAAAAATGAAAAGCTCCTGGTTGAATCGATTTTGTTATGAAATTAAAATTTCAAATTTGAATTTACTAAAAATTAGATCGTTGTGTTATTGATACCTGATTGATATAATTCTTTACAGAGATACTCTATTTTTTATTAATAATACATTATGAACGACTCAGATTATATTCTAGAGGCGTGTGATTTACATCTCTATTAATATGGATGGAAAACATGACGGCAGGAAATCTATCTGCACATTTACAAAATCACAGGTAAGTTATATGGTCAGTTTTGAACCATGAGGGGATATCCGCACATGGTGATAACCACAGGGGGTGAAAGTAGATTTTGCCCTATGGAAAACAATGCTCGCGGTAATTGGCCGCCTAATTACTGTGATCAGAAACGTTTGCTCAAAGTTGAAGATCGTCTAAACCTCGACGACGTTTGGCGCAACTCATATTGGCCCACGTTTATGGGTCAGCGCATATTTTCAAGAACTCCAATCTAATAAAAAGATGCACCATTAAGGAGAGACTTATACTTTCCTACCCCGCTCCCCCTCTCCTCTCGTCCCCCTCCCCCTCCTCCGCCTCTCTCTTCTCCGTCGGTGTATCTTCTCACCGGTTTGGGAGCATGAGTTGTTGTTTCGTGGCGACCTTGTTTCGGGTGTTCCGACCTCTGGTCGATGACCTGTAGGCTGGTTTCACCACGGCTCCACCTTGTCTTCCCTGAATCCGGAGTTTAGTGGCCGTCGGCGAAGGTAATAACGGCAGTTTGGGGTTAGGCTCTGATGAGGTTAGGGTTTTTTTTTTCTTGTTTTTTTCCGGCCGTTAGGCTCGGTTTCTACCGGCTAGGTCTCCCCTGTTCGGTTTTGTACCGGTCTAGTGTTCTAGATCCGGCGGGTGTTGGGTGGTGGGTGAATAATTTTAGTAAGGGTTTCGGTGGTCTGGCCGAAGTAGGGAGTTTTGGAGGTGCGGCATCAGTGGTGGTCTACCGTTTGGTCAGCTGTATTTCTCCCTATTCTGGTTGCTTGTCATCAACAGATCTGGCGATTGGGTGTGTTCGTTCTTCAGCTGCCATGGGCGTGTTTGCCCTGCCGGAGTTTTGTTAGGAATGCCTTGTATTCCTTAGTCCCACATTGGTTAATTATGTTGTTCCCGTTTTTGTAGCCTATTATAAATAGGGCTTTTGGGGAACTTCTAAAGTATCTTTTGGGCTTTCATATTTGTGACCTTTCTAGAGTTACGGATTACAGCCGGCTCTTGTATTTCTTCTTCACGTTGGTTAGTGAATCCTCTCTCTCCTCGCCCGTGGACGTACCCATCTTGGGGAACCACGTATATCTTGTGTCTTTGTGATTTCTTGTTTAGTTTTCAATTTCTCGTTCTTAGCTTGCATTCATAGCGTTCGTTACAACAAACTGGTATCAGAGCCTGAGGTTGAAAAATCTAGGGTTTCGTTTCCGATTGTGGCTATGGCGGCCAAATTCGAGATTGCAAAGTTTGATGGGCAGAGCAGCAGTTTCAGTCTTTGGAGAGTAAAGATGAAGGCTCTGTTAACCCAACAAGGATTGCACAAAGCTTTGTTAGGCAAGACTAGTTCTGGAATCAAAGAGGAAGATTGGGATGATACGGATGCCAAAGCTTTGAGTTCTATTCAGTTGAGTTTGGCAGATGACGTTCTTCGCGAGGTGGAAGAAGAAACTTCAGCAGCAGGAATTTGGCTGAAGTTGGAAGGCATATATATGACGAAGTCGCTCACCAACAGGTTATATCTTAAACAACGTCTTTATACGTTTCGTATGCGAGAAGGTATACCTGTTAAAGATCATTTAGACGAGTTCAATCGTATTATTATGGATCTGAAAAATATTGATAGTAAAATTAAGGATGAGGACCAAGCCCTAATTTTGCTATGTTCTTTACCACTTTCGTATGAGCACTTTGTTACAACCCTATTGTATGGCAAAGACACGATATCCATGGAGGATGTTAAGGCCAGCCTATATTCGAAAGAATTGAGAAAAAAAGTGTCAGGTGAGGGTGATGCACATGCGGAGGGTTTGTTTGTTAGGGGAAGAACAACCAAAAGGGTGGAGTCGAGTAATAGGGGAAGATCCAAGTCATCAGGTAAGAAGAAGGGAAAGTGCAATTATTGCAAGAAACCCGGGCACTGGAAAAGTGACTGTTTAAAGCTCAAGGAGAAGGAAAAAGAAGACCAGAAAGGGGGTAAAGTAATTGCTGGAATTGCTGAAAGTTCAGATGAGTCAGATAATGTGTTATCAGTTACAGAGGGCGATTCTCGCTCTAATACCGAGTGGGTTCTAGATTCTGGATGTTCATACCACATGTGTCCGCATAGAGAGTGGTTTTCTACTTATGAGGCGGTCAATGGTGGTACAGTTTTGATGGGCAACAACATGGCCTGTAAAACTGTTGGTTCAGGAACGATTCAGCTTAGGATGCATGACGGTATTGTTAGGACTTTATCTGAGGTTCGACATGTTCCAGATTTGAAGAAAAATCTTATATCCCTGGGTGCTCTTGATTCTCATGGTTGCAAATTCCTCGGTGAAGGTGGAGTTTTGAAAGTCTCTGAGGGTGCATTAGTACTGATGAAGGGTCAGAAGCGTGGTAACCTCTATACACTCCAGGGCAGTACAGTTTTAGGTGCTGCAGCAACGGTTGCTTCATCAAAGGTTTCAGATTCAGACTTGACTCATTTGTGGCATATGCGCCTTGGGCATATGAGCGAGAGGGGGATGACAGTTTTGAGCAAACAGGGTTTGCTATGTGGTCAGAAAACTGAGAAGCTGGATTTCTGTGAGTATTGTGTCTACGGCAAGCAGTGCAGGGTAAAATTCAGTACAGCTGTTCATCGCACCAAAGGCACGGTGGATTATTTTCACTCGGATCTTTGGGGTCCCGCAGAGGTAACTTCTAAAGGTGGTTTTCGTTATTTTATGAGTATTATCGATGATTTCTCTCGTAAGGTTTGGGTGTATATGTTGAAATATAAGAGTGACGCCTTTAATACATTCAAACAGTTTAAAACTTTGATTGAGAATCAAACTGGTAAGAAAATAAAACGTTTGAGAACTGACAATGGTATGGAGTTTTGTCTTGGCGAGTTTGATAGGTTCTGCAGTGATGAGGGCATTGTGAGGCATCACACAGTGAGAAAAACCCCTCAGCAGAATGGTGTGGCTGAACGAATGAACAGGACTCTTTTGGAGAAGGCACGTTGTATGTTGTCCAATTCCGGATTGGGCAAAGAATTTTGGGCTGAAGCCGTTTCCACGACATGCTATTTGGTGAACAGGTCTCCGTCGACTGCTATTGAGTGTAAGACTCCTTTTGAGGTATGGTCAGGTCATCAAGCTGATTACTCTATGCTGCGTGTGTTTGGGTGTCCAGCTTATGCTCATGTGAATGAGGGTAAGTTAGAGCCACGAGCCAAGAAGTGTATTTTCTTGGGTTATCAGGCAGGTGTGAAAGGGTACAGATTGTGGTGTCCTGAAGATTCAAAGTTTTTGATCAGTAGAGATGTTACTTTTGATGAAAACTCTATGATTAAGGGGTCTAAGCAGGTTGACAATACAGTTCAGGAACAGAGTGTTCCAAAGCAGGTGGAGTTTTTGAGTGAATCTTCCGACTCAGGGAAGAAGCACATTGAGAAGCAAATTGAAGAGGAGTTCAAGAGTTCAGACACAGAGGTTGATGCATTAGTTGAGTAACCACGCACTATTGCTAAAGATAGGCCAAGGAGGGAGATTCGGCCTCCTGAAAGGTATTCGGCTTATTCTGAGATGGTGGCCTATGCTTTATCAGTTGCTGAGACAGTTGAGTATGAGGAGCCTTCTAGTTATATGGAAGCTGTTTCGAGCACTGAGTCTGCACAGTGGTTTGTTGCTATGAATGAGGAGATTGAGTCTCTTCAGAAGAATCAGACATGGGAGTTAGTAGAACCGCTGAAAGGGAAGAGGATTGTTGGGTGCAAGTGGGTCTTCAAGCGCAAACCAGGTATTCCAGGGGTAGAAAATGCTCGGTTCAAAGCTCGGCTAGTAGCGAAAGGATACAGCCAGAAGGAGGGTGTTGATTACAATGAGGTATTTTCACCAGTTGTAAAACATAGTTCCATTCGCACTTTACTTGCTATTGTTGCATGTTATGATCTTGAGTTAGAGCAACTTGATGTCAAAACTGCATTTTTGCATGGCGAGCTTGAAGAACAGATTTATATGCGTCAGCCTGAGGGATTTGTTGTTTCTGGTAAGGAGGATCACGTTTGTTTACTTCGTAAGTCTTTGTATGGCCTCAAACAATCCCCTAGGCAGTGGTATAAGCGGTTTGATACTTTTATGATAAGCCAGTCATATTCTAGGAGTGAGTATGACAGTTGTGTGTATTTTCGAAAACTTCCAGATGGTTCATTTGTTTATCTACTGTTGTATGTTGATGATATGCTTATTGCTGCCAAGAGTGTATCAGAAATCAACAGGTTGAAACAACAGTTAGGTGGTGAATTTGAGATGAAAGATTTGGGTGTGGCAAAACGTATTTTGGGTATGGAGATTTGCAGAGATCGAGTAGCTGGCAAATTATTTTTGAATCAGAAGTCTTATGTTCTAAAAGTGCTTGAGCGCTTTGCCATGCAGAACTCGAAGCCAGTCAGTACCCCTTTGGCAGCACACTTTCGACTTTCAGCTGAGTTGTCACCACAGTCGAAGGATGAGGAGAAGTATATGTCTCAGGTTCCATATTCATGCACAGTTGGGAGCCTTATGTATGCTATGGTATGTACTCGTCTTGATATTTCACATGCAGTTAGTGTCGTTAGTCGTTATATGGGGCGTCCAGGAAAGGCACATTGGGAGGCTGTGAAATGGATACTACGGTATTTGTGCGGAACTGCAGGTGTTGGTTTATTATTTGGGGTTGCCAATTCTGGTGATCATGCTGTTGGTTATGTTGATTCGGATTTTGCCGGTGACCACGATAAGAGGAGGTCTCTGACAGGTTATGTTTTTACTCTGTCCGGAAGTGCCATTAGTTGGAAAGCTACTTTACAGGCTACAGTCGCGCTGTCTACAACAGAAGCGGAGTATATGGCCATTGCTGAAGCTGTGAAGGAGGCATTGTGGATGAGAGGTTTGCTTTGTGAGCTTGGTCTTGCACAGGGCGTGAGTTCAGTATTTTGTGATTCACAGAGTGCTATACATTTGACTAAAAATCTTATGTATCATGAGAGGACCAAACATATCGATGTCAGGTATCACTTCGTTCGGGATATCATCTCACAGAAGCAAGTTGAGGTGAAGAAAGTGGGTACGGCAGATAACCCAGCAGATATGTTGACTAAACCAGTTCCGGTTGCCAAGTTCAAGCATTGCTTGGGCTTGCTTGGTATTTGCAGTTGATCGCCCCTCGGGGGCATTTGGCGAGTGAGAGGTTAGAAGGGGAGAGCTATATTTGGTGATTTGGTTCAGTGGAATTCAAGTCAAGGTGGAGAATTGTTAGGAATGCCTTGTATTCCTTAGTCCCACATTGGTTAATTATGTTGTTCCCGTTTTTGTAGCCTATTATAAATAGGGCTTTTGGGGAACTTCTAAAGTATCTTTTGGGCTTTCATATTTGTGGCCTTTCTAGAGTTACGGATTACAGCCGGCTCTTGTATTTCTTCTTCACGTTGGTTAGTGAATCCTCTCTCTCCTCGCCCGTGGACGTACCCATCTTGGGGAACCACGTATATCTTGTGTCTTTGTGATTTCTTGTTTAGTTTTCAATTTCTCGTTCTTAGCTTGCATTCATAGCGTTCGTTACAACAAGTTTTTCCCCGGTGCTGCCTTGGCCTTTGGGGCTTGTCCTCGAAGCATATTTATTTCCTTCTCGCTTGTATTTGTTGTTGCTGTGATTACATCTATGCTTATTATTTAATGGTCTGTGCTGGGAATCCATTTGGTTTCTCTCTGCCTAGTCCCGGGCGAGATTCTTATGCCGACACTTGATAAGCCCTCAATAATGTAAATAATTGGGCTTATCAATCCCTATTTTGTCACTCTCGCGTGCTTAACTTGCTTTATTTAGATGATATTGCACGGAGGTAGTGTTTTTGTGAGTTTCAGGTAAAAAGGTGGAAATAAGGCATTTTGAACGCTAAGGAAAACAACCCGGAATCATCCAAGTAGCTAAGGTCATGTGGCACCCCGCCACCGAGTCTCAAGGAGCATATAAAGAAGTGTCGAAGAGTGTTCGGGACGTCAAAGGGGCTGTTGGAAACAAGAAAACAATTTGGAGGTTTCTGCCAGCAATGTACCTGTACCGATAAAAGCTGTACCTGTACATCGTGGACAGATTTGGTCCAAAATGCTGAGAAACAAGCAATGTACCGGTATTGGTGTTTCATGATACCGGTACATCTTTGAAAAAAATCTGCTTTTTGAGCCCGACTTTTGTAACTTTTTTGGGGCATTTAGGACATTTGTAACTCGTTTTTTAGGGGCTATAAATACCCCCAGACCTGATTCTATTAGGGGATCACTTACTCTTTCACTCTCTCTCTCTACCTCCATTAATGGAGCCCCCCTCTCTCTCTTCATTTATGCTTTGAACAAGGTTTTGAGCACGATCCGTTTACTTCCGAAGCTTTCGGTCTTTATTAAAGTTGTAAGGAATCTCATTCTCTTCAAGGATCTTATCTTTATTTCAAATTTAATCAATGTTTAGTTTTCTCATTATTTCTACCCTTATTCATTTCATGTCTTCTTTTGATATGTGTGAGTAGTGTAGTAAGGCTAGGTTGTGGGATGGTTAGCATCCCGTAACCAAGGATGTGGCTTGTTCTTCTCATGTAATTTTCGTTTTTCTAGCTTAAGCATGTGCTAGGGTCATTTTTATGTATCAAAACTTTGAGGTGTTAATCTCTTTGATCAAATGTAGGCAAGAGTTAAGCTTCTTGCCACATTTAATACTTAGAGCTATGTCCCTCCTTGTGTTTGTCTAAATGTACCAAAAGAACTCTAGACATGTTTAACACTTTTGTAAAAAAAGAGAAGAATCAAGCGATTCCTTGCGTTATGGGTGTTGATTATCCCTAAATCTAGCCTTTAGTTTAATCTCCAGTTAAAAAGCCGTAGTTAGGTTAAGTAGTCATTTACTAAATCTCTCAGTTGGCCGTCTCAACGCCGAATTTGGTTGGCGGTCCTAACGCCAAAACTCTCCGCAAGCTAATCTCTGAAACAAGTTATGGATGCGCTCCCTGTGGATTCGACCCCGGACTTCCGGGTATTATTATGCTTTCAACCGACCTAGCCCTACGCTTGGGGCATGCTTATTGTATCACTTTAAGGTCGCAAGCAACACTTATGTCGGCTGCTTTTGCAAGGTGTCCTTGAGTCTGTAGCCTAGTGTGCTTTATGCAGTAACTCATGTCTCGGATTAGGTAGTTTGGTGCATTCCTGTATTTTGCAATGTAATCTTTGCCTTCGGGTATGATTGAATGAATTGACTGATTTCAAAAAAAAAAAAAAATACTTTCCTACCTAGACTTGCAACAAGTAAATAAAAATGAGTCATACTCCTTAATGGGAATTAAGAAGCAGTTTTTGAACTGACCCGTAATTTATACTTTTTGGAATATCTGGAAATTGGAAAGGAAAGGAGAAAAAAGAAAAATTATTAAAGAAAGAAAGTGTGAGGATAATGAAAGGAAAAATCTCTTAGTTCTCTATCCTTTGATACCCTATTTTCTTCTCATTTCCTTTTCAAACCAAATGATGGGGCAGATTTTTCAAGTTTCCTTTTTTTTATTTATTTAATTTGAATAGTATTTTTTGTTTCCTTTCTTTCAAATAAGTTCGAAACAAAACCTTTGGGATGGGTGTAGGTTGGAATATGGTTTACGGTATTTAATCCCGTCCCATTCCTTGTCTGATAAAAAGACTAGATTCGATGCGGAAAAAATCCAAGAGGCGTCAGACCCAAAAAAAAGGAATCCTGCTATGGAAATAGACCATAGCCACCGACGGGCACGTGAGGCCCACTTTAATTTCCGAACGGATGATCCGAGCCGTTAAAATAAAAGTAATTTCAGGGGCTAAAAACTTGGCAACCATATTTCCAAAAAATTAAGACATACACAATAAAACATATCGTCCCATCTCTAATGTAAAGCCTTAAAATGAAAGGAAAAATTGGACTTGTTAAATGAAGAAGAAATGCTGGATGTAATTGTACCTTTTCCCTACACAAATTGCTGTCTTTTGAATCATCATGCAACTCTAAAGTTAATCATAATGAAAGAAAATATAAAGTATTGTATAAACAAAACAAAATTAAAGAGGTAAGACGAAATTAGAAAAATATGGACGAGCAGTGATTAATTACTACTAGTTTGTATAAACAAAACAAACACTACGATTGGGCATATCCCCCGATCGGCCAATCAATGCGCTGACCACCTTGCTAGGATGGGAGCAGAACACACAGAAGCCCTCGTGTTTGTTTCGGACATGCCTATCGCGATGAGGGAATTTGTAATTAGAGATAGCCTGAATATCAGGCAAGTGCTTGACTAAGTTGCGAGCTCTTATGCTCATGTGCCCAAATCTTTGTTTGTACTCTTAATGTGGTACTCTCTTCCTTAAGTTTTATTGAATTTCCGTTTGACCCAAAAAAAAATAAAATAAAATAAACAAAACAAAGACTAATACCAAGATAAATAAATACTTTCAAACAAAAAAAACCCACCATGTCTTAGCACTCAGGCCTTAGCTAGCTAGAGTCAAAATATTTTTTTTTTTTATAGACAACAAAATTTTATCAAAATTGTTGAAGTGAGATAGTTGATTCTTTATTCCGGGTGAAATGCCAAACCCACTATCTATATTTTCATTTCTTCTTTTGATTCAACTAAAATTGACTACTCTAACAATGGAGTGATTATTCTGCATTCTTGGAATTACCACCAAGTTCATTTTGGATTTTGAGATAATTTTTTGGGATAATGAGTGGAGAGGGATAAATATTAGAAAAATGTGAATAAAAATTTATTGAAGATCGTGCGCAAAGAAAAAAGTTTGAATCTAGAGTCCCTAAACGAACATGGCCGAACCAAGAGTAATTAATAGTTCCTCCTATCTATGGTCCAAGATGGAATATACGCATCATGGACTAATATACAAGCCGCCCATTAAGTTTCGGTAGTTATGTCTAAAATTGCTTCTCCTTTTGAAAATGCAAAACACCTGTTCCTCCTTTTTACCATTGGACTACACAAACCAAGATTAGTTTGGGCTCTTTCAGTAGCTAGCATAATATGGACTTGGACATCTGACATGATATTTTCCAGATCAAACAACTAAAATCGCCTATTAGAAAACCCCGCCAAATCTGATGTAAGAAGATCTGTCACTTCATCTGGAGGGGTCCTCATGGACACCACAAGTACGTCTTGGTTGGTTTATGGCCTAGCCAATTTGTCCGCCGCTCTTGAAGGGTATGCTGCAAATTGCTTTCAGTCATCTCCTTGATTGCCTTCCATAAATCGAGAAAGGTAATAAACAACATTACACTTCATACTAGAGAAATAGCTAAATTGCACTACTTACTTTTGAAGAATATATAAATTCTCATTCTAGTTCCTTATTTTTAGGGCCGCTTTTAATTGGCAATTGTTGTTTGCATTCCACCATGGAGCCTCATGCGCCACATGGCCTTTTTCATAAGGGAATTGATCAGCTGCGGTTACTAACTTGACTAAACCGACAAAAAACCAATAGTTCTTGGACTGAATTGCGTAAATATGAAGTTGAGTAACCAAAGTGAGAGTTGAGTAATGCTGAAAGGGTGCCAAAATGGGAATTTGTGATAAAGAAAAGGTTTGGCAAACACCAAATAAATCACTCCATCACAACCTTTTCTTTTTTTTTTCCGGTCAAACAGAAATTCCCATCACAACATTTGAGTTACCAGTATGCCTTGATTTCTAAGCAAGAGATCTGAAGTTCGAGTTCATGGAGGCCTATCGAATATCCCTTATTAACTCTACATCCTTTTTGGTTAACTCCGTGCATAACACGGGTTATATGCTACTACATTTTTTGGTTAACTGGGTGCATAGCATGGGTTAATGTCACTCGAGTGGGTATGATTCCACCACACTTTATTCTCTCTATATCTCTTTTTTTTTTTTCAAATCTATGTTGTTTGAAATTTGAATGATGATCCAGCATCAGTAATTTAAACTGTGACCATGTACTCTTTTGCAAATTTCTATAAACATTTACCATGATTTGTTGCTATATTATCATTGAGTTTAATTATTGGTTTTGTATTTTTACATTCCGAAGCTTGATTTATTTTTAAGCCCATAAAGTGTATTTTTTGATAACAGTTAGGTTTTGCCAGTTGTGATCAGTAATTGGAAGCATGGTCAACATATTGTGAATTTAAATTGCTGGTGATAAGTGCCTTCAGGCATGAGCACTACACTTGTTGGTTTGGTTAGGTGATTATTCAAGTTAACTAGTGGATTGGAATTTTGCGAATGGGACGTTGTGCTTGACGGATTCCTAGACCTAAAATAATGAGTTGCCCCAAGGGTAGGGCGAAGACCGACGTAGCATAATATCCGGTAAGACCGAAGTCGAATCCACAAAGACAGTAATATCTATTGAACAAAAACTCAGGTTGTTACTAATTTAACGAACTCTTAGGTAGCCACCCCTTAACAATTGATTGAGATTAACTAAAAAGGAGATACGGTCGTAGGGTTCATAGCATACGCAACCGATTCCGGACTTCCCTTCTCCATTCAATGTTTTTAAAAACATTCGACTTTAGAGAGAAAAGATACCCCGAAATATGCAAACCTTTATGGTCACCATTTATCCATGCGCAGCGGAGAATGAGTTTTGGACCACCATTCTCTCCGTTCACATGGGTTCCAACGATGCTCGGGTTCGTCCAACGAATGTTCTTTAGTAACCTAAAATTGCCTTTTCTTTATTGTTTGAAAAATAGGAGTAGAACATGTCCGACCTGGCCACGTATGGTGTGCCAATCACCTTGCGACCCTACCTATACAACTACTCATTAATCCTTATGTATGAAAAAGAAGAAACCTTAATTTGAATTATACTTCTATTACGTGAGATGAAAAATAAACAAAAGATCTAAATTAAATAAGAACTAACAAACAACTTTTATAAAGAACATAAATCAAAAGAAGTTACTGGAATGTGAGTAATTGAACAAAACTTTAAATAATTTGAAACAAAAAACCAAGTTATGAAGAAATCAATCTAAAACTGTAAAATAAAATTCGGAATGTATGCTGACGACATGCGCAACCTGGGATCGCAGCCCCGTTCTCTTTAATTTATCACTAAAGATAGGTACACTATCTTTTTACACTATATAGTTACACTACATCTTATATAGAGCCTATTTTGGATCTTAGAAAAATCCAAAAAAATACTGATAAATTTTAAAATATTATTTTATGGGGTCCTGTAAAAATTCAGCTCCAATGGATACCGGTAAGTATCATTTCTAGATTTATAGTGACGAAACTACTCTGATAAACAATTTCATTCCTACAAATCAAAAAGTAATACTTACCGATATCCATTAGAACTGATTTTTTACAGAACCCCATAAAACAATATTTTAGAATTTATGGATATTTTTCTGAATTTTTATGAGATCCAAAATAGGCCTTATATAAAATATAGTGTAATGTGTAGTATAATTATGTAGTGTATGTACCATCTCTCTTTATTTATTGTATTGCCTCCTTTTATAACCTGCTGTAGCCGACATCACCTCGATAGTAGCAGCCAGCCCGGTTCCTCGTTACTTGGAAAAGCCCTCGTAAAATATAAGTGATTTGGGCCCATCCTTAGTTGTTTTGTCAGCCCAATTCCTAATCAAACCAATTAATAAAACATTGGAAAAATGATGACTAATGACGTATTTTGATAATTAACATGCGCAACCTAAAATCGCAGCCCTGTTCTCTTTAATTTATTGTATTGCCTCCTTTTATAACCTGCTGTAGCCGACAACACCTCGATAGTAGCAGCCAGCCCGGTCCGTCATTACTTGGAAAAGCCCCCCTAAAATATAAGTAATTTGGGCCCATCCTTAGTTGTTTTGTCAGCCCAATTCCTAATCAAACCAATTAATAAAACATTGGGAAAATGATGACTAATGACGTATTTTGATAATTAATATCTATTAAGGATATTTTGTTCATTAATAAATATTCTTAACATATCATGAAAAATATTAATTATTAAAACAAGTTCTGAGCCGTCATTTTCCTTAAAACATTTACTTTGGACCCACCAAATACACGTGTGAGTTGGAGTATTTCCTGCAACCCATTTCACTTCAATAGCACCACTGTGCTGTGCAGGAAAATTTATATGGCGCAATTTACACTTCAATCGGCAACTGACGTATTAAGCTTTCAAACACCTACATTACACAAATTAAGCATTAATCTCCCAGTAATAATATAAAATAGACTTAGTAAGGATAAATTAGGGGGCGCTAATATGAATATTTATACGCTTATCACTTTGGCCTTCAAAAGGTTAGAGGGACATCAAAACTAGATAATTTTTTGAATATTAATTTCGAGCCGTGCTTTCGGGTAGGAATTGGTCTTTCATAAAAGGCACACATCCATCATTGATGATATATTAATATAATAGCCGCCCATAAGTTTCGGAAGTTGTTTATAAGCATTGTTTCTCCTTTTGAAAATGCTGAGCACCTGTTTTCTCCTTTTACCATTGGACTATGCAAATCAAGAATACTTTGGGCTTTTCAGTAACATAAGATGGACTTGGACATCTGAAATGATGTTTTCAAAATCAAAGATTGCTTTTTCTTTTTTGTTTTTTTGTGAACAAGAAAGGAAAGGAAATCAAATAATTAAAATCGCCCATTAGAAACCCCAGCCAAATCTGCTAGAAGGAGGTTTTTTGCTTCATCCGGATGGGGATCTCTTGGACACCATAAGTTCGTCTTGGTTGGTTTCCAACCTAACCAGTTTGTCGACCACTTTGTTGCCTTCTTGAAGGGGTATGCTCCAAATTGCTTCCAGTCATCTCTGTGATTGCCTTTCTTAGATGGAGAAGGCTAACGACATTAATTCCACTAAATAGCTAAATTACACCACTTTCTTATGAAGAATAAACAAATTCTCATTTTAGTTCCTTATTTTTAGGACCACATTTAAGTACTTGGCAATTGTTGTATGTTTGAACATGGAGCCTCATGCGCCGCATGGCCTTTTCTCATAAGCAAATTTATCAGCTGCGGTTACTAACTTGACTAAATCAACAAAAAAACCAATAGTTCTTGGGCCGAATTGCGTAAATATGAAGTTGAATAACCGAAGTGAGAGTTGATTAATGCTGCAAGTTTAAGGGTGCCAAAATAGAATTTGTGCTAAAGATAAGGTTTGGTGAACTCCAACTAAATCTCCTTCACAAGGATTCACAACTTTTGAGTTATCAGCACGCCTTTATAATAAACTAGCGAGAGATTTGAAGTTAATTCGAGCTCATGGAGGTCTATCGAATATCCAATAGTAAGAAAGTGCTCTCACTAAGCTACATTTTGAATTCATCTCTGATTTTGATCAATTGAGCCAGCTCTAGTTGGTGTATATCTTTCTTGCTACAAGCAAATTAAGATGAATCTAAATTAATCTGTCATTTTGATACGTTTCCTGCCCCTACTGCATGATCGCTAAGGTAATCAAAGGTCAACCCAATAGTAAAATTTTGATTCATTAATCAATATTCGTACATTTCACTGAACTTTTACATTTGCAGCAAATAAAAAAAAAGACTTTTTTTTCTTTTCCCATTGGTAATGTCAAATCACCATGAGTACTGCGTGCCACTGAGTTCCAAGAAAATGCTTGGACAAACAACGAAACTAATTAAAAATCATTCAATCATGAATTGGATACAGATAAGCTTTCAGGCTCCATTGTTTGGGCGTAAAATATTTTATCTATTTTTTGGTATTTAGTTATATAAAAAATTAAAAAAATATTTTACATATAAAACATTTTCTGTCATTTGGATGAAAATGACTTACCTTTAAATTTTTTGTAAATTATTTTTCGAAATGAACCCGATGCTTTCTACTGCAATTCTCACTGCTCAGTTTTCTTGACTATCAGTCATGATCCACGTTCAATTCCAATATTCTCAGATCTCTCCACCGTTTAAGCCCCCTCTCTCTACATTATTTTATTAATTTTTAAAATATTTTCAAGTGTCAACCAAATATCGAAAAATAAAAATTTTTAAAATTTATTTTCTAAAAAAATATTTTAGATGAAAAATATTCTATCTTGTAAAACATTTTACATTAAAACAAACGGAGCTTTAATGTGACTAATTTGCCTTAATTGTGTACAATAATGAGCCTCGTGGAAAACGGCGTATCAAACTGTCCAGTAAAGTAATGATAAAAAAAAAACTGTCGAGTAAAGTAAAGAAGAATATTACTATCAACGAATAAGATTTCACACATACACTTTTTTGGTATACTTTTTGGACATATATAATTTACAGCATCACATTTTCCTCCAGTGATATAGGGCTGCAAACGAGCCAAAAACTTAAGTTTAGCTTAGTCATTTATTAAAAATGAGACTCTTTAGTCGAGCCGAATCTCCTTTAATCTCCTTTAATGAGTGGAACTTTTATCGAACAAACTAAGCTCAAACTCAATTCATTTACTAAATGAGCCGAACCGAGCGTTAACAAACCAAGCCCTCAAGGGTGGTGCAGTAGCCAAGCCCTAGTGATGATCAGATTAAAATATGTGTGTCTAGCCTAGGAGTAGGAAAGGAGACCAATGACCATGCATGGTTGCCAGCTAGCTATATACTGGTTATTCTGAGAAGATGGTTTGGACAGACAAACAAACAAACAAATGAGAGCATTATATTAT
Organism: Rhododendron kiyosumense; assembly: GCA_019656275.1. Classification (NCBI taxonomy): domain Eukaryota; kingdom Viridiplantae; phylum Streptophyta; class Magnoliopsida; order Ericales; family Ericaceae; genus Rhododendron; species Rhododendron kiyosumense. Next base: position 64,968 of record BPLS01027172.1, read on the forward strand.
ATGCATGCATGTGGTCTGAAGAGTCAAAAAATCAAATCATGAATATCCCGGCTTACGTTCCATCTTTCTCAATAAAACCCAGTGCGCCATACATTATTAGCCATCAAGAATACACTACTCTATTCAATATTCATTGTTTGATAAATCTTGACAACTACTCTCTTGTGATGATATTTACTCACTTAATGGATTTCGCTCTGTAAATGGAAGACTTTCAGGTTCATTTCCATTATATACTACTAGAAGTATTTTTTGGAATGCATGTTGTTGTCTCCTTTTATTGGGAACGAAAATTGAATTTGATCGTCATGAATTTGTGGGAGGAAATTGGACCGGCTTTTTTCATCATCCTCGATCTCTCCTTTTTTCTTTTTTTTTTTAAAACAAATTATGGATATATTAGTCCAAGTTCTTGTTTGATGCTCGTTGTAGGTGAGGGTCTAGACTAGCAATGGTGTGGGCTCGCTGAGTTGAAGTCTGGTTGCTATTTTTCGGGGCCGAATTGGTAATCATTTTTTGGTTTGTGTGCAAATTATTGGCCACATAATTGTACGGTACATCTATATATGATTGTCCTGAGACTTATGTGACAATCTAGTTTGGATGTATGTGATGTCAGTTATCCTTGTCCTATTTAGCCTTTATAATCCTTTTTCAAAGATTAATAATTCTTTGATGTTCAAAAATAAAAAAATAATTGTACGGTACATCTAATTCTCTTTTATTACAGTATTGATTAGCAATCAGAAAAGTACTACTGTAGTCAAACAATTAAGTAGATAATAATTAAACAAGAAACCAATGGGCCCATGATCTTAACAGTTTTTTTTGGGTTTTTGTTCTCCTATTTTGCCGAGCAAAAAAAACTCTTTTTTTGGGTAAGTTGATCGTAACAATTATTGTAATGAACTGATATTATTTCTTTCAAAAAAAAAAACTGATATTATTATTATTATTATTATTTGGTGGTGTTATTTAGGTGACTAGCTCTCGTTTCGTGCCAGTAAGAGAATGGAGACATCATAATCATCACCAAAAAATTCTTTTGGTAATTATTAACAAAAGAAAATGCTTTGTTTTATGATTCGGGAACTGCCACGTACGTTGTTTTATCTTGGATTAACGATAAAGACCGGAACGACTATTTAACGACACTTTTGATGATGACACTACGTAACATGCCATATGATTAAATGATAGTTTGAGATAGCAATAATATCTCGATATTAATTTTGACCGGATCTCATTTCAAAAAAGTTATCCTACAATTTGTTTCTCTCATTGTTAACTTAAGAGTACTTCTGAGATTATTTGAAGTGTGAACAAATTGATTCGGATACTCATTCGTATGAAGGAAAATAGCGTACATGTGTGGGCCAAGTGTCGAAGATTATTTGTTTTTTTTTTTTTTGTGGTAAACGTCAAAGATTATTTTTCTTTAACGCTAAGTGCGTGTGAGTGTTATTACGTCACTGAAGTTACAGCTCCACCTAAAACGCTAAGTGCTAAAAGAAACAAACATTCACATAATTTCAAACGATTTGTTATCAAGTCAATTCTTCACGCATGAAGAAGCAAGCAAGGTTCCTAATAGCGATAAAATTTTTGCCGACAGAAAAAAATAGCGATAAAATTAATACTCCATACATGAGTGATTGAATTAATAATCGACTAAGGCCTCATTCCATTGAGAAAAATAAAATACTTATTTTTTAAATTAAAAATGATATATTGTGAGAGAAAGACATATCTTGTAAAGTAGTAGAAAATAAGTATATAAAAAATAAAAATCTTAATAGAACATGGTTTTATTGCACTTAAACTATTGCCTCAGGTGCATCTATTAGCGGGACCGTAACTTTAATAGGGGCGACTTGACAATTTCAAAATTATGCACTTTTTCATGCCACTTTAAGTTGGATGCGAAAATGGGTTTCTTATTATAAGAAAAAATAGGACAATAATTGACGAGAGATTACTGCCAAGTTTACATATATCCTGAGGATATTCATGAATGCAAACCAGAAATGATATTGGTACCTACTACGGGTACCATAGGGAAAATGCAACAATGGCCTCGCCAGGCCGTTTTTGGCCACCGGACGGCCGATTCGAGTCATCTAAAAAAATTTTAAAAAAAAATCTATGCGAGAATCAACGACATCTAACGTGCCTAGGTATTCGATCCAAACACCCATTTTTTCGTATATACTGCGTGGGGCCACTCGATTTGTTTTTCAAATTTTTTTGGACGGGTTGGATTGTCCGTTTGGTGGCCGGAGACGGCCCAGCGCTGCCGTCGGTGCATTTTGCCTACGTTGTTCGTCGGTACCAATAGCAAGACTACAAATTAACCAGAAATGATATTGGTACTAACGGTACCATAGAGAAAATGCACCAATGGCCGCATGATGTGACCGTCGGTGCATATCAGAGTATACATAGTGGGTTGTCATATCAGACGGCTATCTAGCAAATGTATCTGACAATGGTGGCGCCCTTCATCACGTGGGAGGGTGGAAGGGAGTACTAGATATGGAAAAAAAAAGAATGAGAAACATGTCACACATTGGTAGAAAAAAAAATTGAAAAAAACAGTAAAACACTTTTATATTCGACTAAGGGGGTGTTCTAGTTTCTAAAAAAAGAAAGTTTTATAAAAGGAATGTAATTTCAAATTCAAAAATTTTGTATTTATACAAATAATTTTCCTACAAATATAGATCTTGTTTGATAGATCTCATTAAGATATTTTAAACGGTGAAAAAAAATTAAAAAATTAATTTTTATTTTCATTATATTTGAGTTTAATATTACCTTCATTTTAAAAAGAAAACGGAACAGCACCTAAGAATTTACCTAATCATTGGAAGGGAGAAGGAAAATATTTTTTTCGATTGGCAAAAAAGATTTTATTAATCTTGAGAAAGAATACAAAGATTAAACGGGTTTCGGACACACCGGCAAAAAGCCACCCGAGAACCAAACCAAAAAGAATGGCAAGAAGCCAACCAAAACACCACTAGCAAAGCGGAAGCCTCACTTACTATATACATATCATATGAAGGAATCGGGCACATCACAACAAGAAGGAAGCATCCCAACAACATTAACACCCAATTGCATGTTTTTTCTAATTTGCCCCTTCTTTTTTTTATCGACAATAAGATTATATTATTAGAAACTTGATCTGGGTACATCTAGGAAAATGAAACCTCTTTGTCTGTTTTTTCTTTGCCTGTTGGAGGCCATTACATGAAAGAATTTTTAGTGTTTTTGTCCCCTTTAAAGTGCCAATTTAGTCTTGATTTCTGCCTCCACATTGATTCTAGTAACCCTTCTTAACCTCCACATTTCAGTCTTTACATAGTTTCCTCCTTCACTTTGTCTTCAGCAGATAGTGTGCCACTTTCAGCCATGAACGCTATGTGTTATCAAATAAGAAAAGGAAGGAGAGAAAGATACCATATATTGATCACTAATCCACAGATCAGTCATTGTTAATTGCCAGAGTCCGTTCAATCTAATTTTTTGCACGGATGATACGTACATAGCAAAAAGAACGATCTAAATCATCTAATAAGACCATGATACATCTCATTTTACATCACACGAGGGTTCATCACATGATTTTGAATTGGTGTCTATTGAAATCCTTTTCTTTGAGGTGATCATCATTTTGGATATTTTTGGGGTAGATATTTGATTTTGAAAATTTAACAACTGCCTTAATCGGTTTGCTATTTATGATGAGGCTCAACCAATTATGTGTCTCTTACAAGTCGTGATGCCAGCGTGAATGATAATGAAATGCACTTGTGGAGATTTATTCCATTTTTGGTTCTTATGTTTTATGTAAATTGACTACCTTCATCACAAACTTCAACCAAAATCAGATAGATATCCGCGCATTTCTTTACGAATTGACCACCAAAAATGATTGCAATGGCCACATTACTTCATCACAACTCCTATGGCAGGAAATAAAACGAGCCGTTTATGAACTGTTCGAGATTCGACTTGATAAAAATTTGTTGGGGATTCGATTCCGGGCTCCATTAAAAGCTCGTTTAATTAATGAGTTGAACTTGAACATGATAGTATTTGGCTCGATTAAACTCACAAACCTAAAGTATATGTGTATAATTAGAATTCCGTATATAAGCTAATTGAATACTTATATATAAACTTATATAACTTGTATCAATGTGTAGAAACTTGTATATGTGGCGATTTTTTCAAGGAAATCCCCAACAAAAAAAACACACTATTCCTTTTCTTCGATCGAATCGATTATAACCACTACCTACATTCCACAAAATTGTGCACCACAAATAGGCGCTAATAAATAGACCCGCGATCCCATAGAAATTGGGGCATACCCAGAACTTTATAGCACTGCTTGACAATTTTCTAGTCATAAATTAATGAGTTGCCCCAAGCGTAGAGTAGAGACCGACATAGCATAATATCCGATAAGATCGGAGTCGAATCCACAAAGATGATGATGTGCGCTGACTAAAAACTCAGATTGTTATAATTTAAACGGGTTATTAGGTAGCCACCCCTTGTCGATTTGATTGAGATTAACTAAAACTTAAGGAAATAACTGTTCTTTTTAAATAATTAAAAGAAAAGTACGGTCGTAGGGTTCATAATACTTGCAACCAATGCAGATTAACCTGCTCCATTCAGTGTTTTTAAAACGTTCGATTTTAGTGAGAAAAAAATACCTTGAAAGTTGCAAATCGTTATGGTTGCCATTCACCTATACGTAGCGAAAAATGGGTTTTGGATCCCCGTTCTCCCGTTCACATAGGCTCCGACGATACCCGAGTTCGTCTAACAAATGTTCTTTAGTAACCTAAAATTGTCTTTGCATTATTATTCTAAAACAGGAGCAGAACGTGTTCGACCTGGCTACAGTGTGCTAATCACCCCGCGACTCTACCTTTACGACTACTCACTCAACATCAAAAGAAAAACGGAAGAAACCCTAAATTGAAATATGCTTCTAAATACAAAATATACGAATTAAACAAGTACTAAAGAACAACTTTATTAATGAATGAAAATTAATACGAGTTACCAGTGTGCGAGTAATTGAACAAAATGTCAAAAGCTTGAAGAAAAGAGCTATGAAGAAAAGTATAACAATATTCGGAACCGAAAAGCTTCGGCAGTCCCTGTTCTCCGTTTCTTTCCGTAAAAACAAAAACTCTCTCGTGCGTAGCTTTCTGCTCTCTTTTATATGCTCCCAGCCGTGTATGCCAATTACCCAATTGTTGAAACCCTAGGCTCCATTCTTAGTTACAATAATAATAATAAATAATTATGAGGCCCACTTAGAATACAAAAGTCCAAGTCCAATTGTGTTGCTACCCATTCACTTCCAATATCACGTGACAGCAGCACCGTAGGAGAAAAATCGTGAGGAGCCATCCATGTTTCTTTTAATTTGGTAAGCAGTTACGCAGAGCACATTAAAATATCAAAACCTCTAAATATCTATAATACAAAAATTAAGTATTAAAACACTAAGTAATAAAATAAATAGACTTAACAATGATAAATTAGGAGGCGCTAATGTGAACATTTACGTGCCTATCAAGCACTAGGGTCAAGTCTTATGTCAAAACTACTATGGATACCAATGGTGCACAAACCGGCACGCGAGTCTCACTCCGGTTCTTACATAAATAATCCAAGTCAGATATGAATGAAAAATTAGAAGATTGATCAAACTAACTTGAGTTTTCAATAGCCCACTCAATTTGTTTTTTAAAATTATGGAATAGCCTTAGATTTTTCATGTGGGATCCTGATGCTTGACGATTTTCTAGTCCTAAATTAACGGGTCGCCCCAAGCGTATGGCGAAGACCGACATAGCACAATAACCGGTAAGTCCAAAGTCGAATCCACAGAGACAGTCATGTGTACAGACTAAAAATTCGAGTTGTTACTGATTAAATTGGCTCTTAGGTAGCCACCATTTGACAATTGATTGAGATTAACTAAAACCTAGGAAATTGATTGATTTTTTCTTTGACGCCCCTAATTTTAGGAACGTTAAATAAACCTTTTTATCGAAAACTTAAATAGAGTCTGACTCATTATTACATCATAATTCATTGAGAGTACTTTTATTACACAACGGAAGGAAAACTAAGGTTCCTAACTACAATTCCGCCCGCTCCTCCATTCTTGCCAGCTTTTCGGCTCCGAAAGCCTCTAAGGTGTACAGCTCACCCTGATCATCTACAAGGCGTAACACATTATACCAGTGTCGCCCCCATTATAATATATCATGGTCACCAAAGGTAACACCATGAGCTACAAGAGCTTAATAGAATAATCCGTACCCACTAACTTTTAATTTACAAACAATAGATCATAAGTTAACGATTTCCATATAGTAAATGCATATTTAATAAAACAGTTAACAATGACACATCCACATTCACTATTCAAAACTAACGTTGGTGTCCATAATTTTATAAGTTTCTCCTACACGACTTTTCGTAGACCGTGTCCATTTTTCATATACCAAATCAACTTTTCGTAGACCGTGTCCATTTTTCATATACCAAATCAACATTTTCAAAATCTATTTTTTACACACCCAACCTCGGTTCCGCCGCTCTGGGTTCCCAAGTATCCTCATAATGTTTCCGTCACTCCGGGTTTCCATTGATACACAAAAATTTGAAATTTGACATTGGCTCCTCTCCACGGATAACCAATCCACAATTCAAAACTCTCGGTTCCACTGCTCTAGGTTCCCGAGTATTCCACAATAGTTTCGCTGGTTCGGGTTCTCATTTGGATTTTCGAAAATCATTAAAACAATTGCGTTGGCTCCTCTCCGCAGATAACTAAACAAAAATTCATCCATCGGTTCCGCCGCTCTGGGTTCTCGAGTATACCATAATGGTTCCGCCGCTTCAGGTTCCCATTGGGTTTTCGAAAAACACACAGCACACAATGGGCAAGTCTGGCCACATTGCGGTTTCAAAACCACACTTTGTCTTCTACTTTCTCAATTTCTATGTCTCGTTAAATGCATGGACTCCACAATAGGACTTTTCACGTACGTACATATAAATCATTCATTATAATCTTAAAATTAAACTAGCAAGATCATCCAACTCTATATTACTTATCATACTCATATTATCACGTAGTCATGCTCAAACATTTAACACATAATATAAAGTAATACAAGTAATCATGTATACATGATCATAACCATCATAAGATCAAAATACGAATAGTTCCATTCAAGTCTATATTCTTAAAATTTGTTCTCTCTTCCTTTTTGAAAAGTTCAAAACAACATATGTTTTTTCGGAAAGTAAAGTCGAGTTATTCAATATGATCATAATTTTTTTTTGAAATTTTAGTAAAACAAATTTGCTAGTTATTTATACTTAGAGATAGGGGGTAAGAAACTTCTACCGTTCTTCTTGGCGGTAGGGATGACTACGAAAAAGTAAGTCGGTTATCAAATGGAGTAACTTCCTACGGTAAGCTTTCAGTAGTTTCGAAAGAGAAAAATTTCCCTCGAAATTAGTTCTTGGCTAAACTACTAAATTTTTTGGATCAAGAGGGTGATCGAGTAGGGGTTTAGTGGTGGTCTTGGATGAATTTTTTGAAGGACTCAAGAAGAACTCAAGAACAAGTAAGAACAAAGTAAGAACACAAGGATTTCTAGAGAGAAAAGTTGAAGGATGAAGGTATGAGTTGAATGGTAAGTGAGGGGTCCTATTTATAGCAAAATTTTGGGCTCTGTCTCCTCTCCATTTTGGCCGGTCTCCCTCCCTCCCTCCCCCTCTCTCTCTCTCTCTCTCTCTCTCTCTCTCTCATTGATTTGCTCCATGGTCTTGTCCAATCAAGCTTTTCATGCATGCCAAGACTTGTCAATCCAACTTAGGTGTAAGAATAGGTAATTATGGAGATTTTCTAAGGCTTAAGGGCAATCCTAGGTGATTATGGCCTAGGTTGGCAAGTCTTATTCCTTTTACTCAAAAGATAAAAATTACCCTACAAACTATTACCCAATGATTAAAGAGGAAATGATGAGAATGAATATTCTTGAAAGAAATATCTTTTGAAAGTGACATTTCAATGGAGAGAAAGAGCAATGTACTTTCTAGGAAAATGATTTAATTAAGAAAGTACAATGATGAGTGGGGAAAATGACAAGTCAATGAAAAGTGAGATGATTAAAGGGTTGATTTTTGAAAGTGACTTATCAATGCAAAAGAATGAATAAGACTTTTAAGTAGCCTTTCTAGGAAATTTTTAGGGTAATATACATACATATATGTATATTTATATCAAGGTTACTTGTAGGAAGGAGAAAGAAAGTAATGATGAATTATGGACTACTTGATATGACAATACATAATCATGGTTGTTTAGAAGAACAAATTTGATCTTTGTCTTGATTAGACAAGTCCATGGCAGCACAATTTTCTAGACAATAAGAAGTATTATTTCTATTACCCAAAGGATAAGAATTACCTTATAAATTATTATTCTATAGGTAAAGAGGTAATGATGAGAAAAGATATTCTTAGAAGAACTAATGATGAACAATAAAGTCTTAAAATGACTAGTTATGAAAGTGAAATGATTTCCTAATCTAAGGTTGAAAATGTTCAACTAAGGTATAGAAAGATTTATTAGGTTCATCTAGGGTTAGGAAAATGTAAGTAGGTTGAATGAGTACTTAGGTTTCTCTTACTAATCAGTTAGAAACTAATCCTACTTGCCAAGTAAGATTTCTAGTCAGAAATATATTTTAAAAATTTTATTTAATTTGGTAGGAAAGTATACAAGTACTTCTACAAGCATACTTGTCTTTTAAAAAAAGGACTAAATTGTACAGGATGAAAAGATATAATTTTATAAGTCTCAAATCTAATCATGACGGATTATTTGAAATTAAAAAGAAATTTTAAAAGCAAATTTCAAGTAATTAAAATAAAATAAAAATATTTAATGAAATTTTTGTTTACTAAAAATCAAGGTCGCTACATTTTCAAATAATTTAAAGGAGGTACAGTCGTAGGGTTCATGACACTAGCTCGCAACCAGTCCGGATTAACCTGCTTTATTTAGTATTCTTAAAAAATTCAACTTTAGATTGAAAAAGATACTCCGCAAAATGCAAACCTTTATGGTCGCTGTTTATCCATATGCAGCGGAGAATGAGTTTTGGACCACCATTTCCCTATTCACATGGGCTCCGACAATTTCCAGATTCATCTACGGAAAGTATTTTACTAATCTAAAATTGTCTTTTTAATTGTTTGAAAATAAAAGAAATCTTAATTTGAAACATACTTCTATTACGCGAAATGAAAAACAAACAAGAAATATAAATTATTCAAATATCAGCGAATAACTTTTATTAGAAATAGAAATTAAAATGAGTTACCGAAGCGTGAGTAATTGAATAAAATTTTAAAACTTGAAAGAAAAGCTCAGAAGAAAAGTAAAAAATATTTAGAACAAAAGCTTCGCAACCTCAATCTTTTTTTTTCTTTTCCTTAAAAACCTCCCTTTTAAAAGTTGCTTCAGTCTGTAGGGTATAAGATTGGTTTTATAGGGATTGAAAGTATTAATCACATAGTGGTCTCTTGGGCTTTGTCTAATATTGAATTAACCATCCAAAATTTTAAAGCACTCCGCACTACGACCCAAAATCTTTAAAACTGAGCTCGAGCAACTTATACACATAAGAAACACATAATAAAAATCAATTAACAAATATAAATGACTAATAAATATAGATTGGAGGGCCAATATATATATATATATATATATATATATATATATTTTGGCACTTATCACACCTCTTAGCCTACACTTTGCTAGTCCTCAAGCAAAAAATATAAAATAAAAAATAAATTCTAACTGTGCCACTTTTCTAGGACTCATGATTGCACTTAGCCCATGCAACAAACCTTTTAAACCTCTAGGCGATCCCCAAAGGACGAGTGGAATCTCTGAGGTTTACAGTAATGAACACCCACAAACACTGTGAATTCTTTTTACACGAAACTCGAAAACTTGTAAGACAGCTTAATAATATCTCAAGCAAATAATATGAAACCATTGCAAAGAGATAAGTGACACAAGTAGTTCTAGATACCATCAAATCATAAAAATAAGTCACGGCACCTATACTCAGCGTGTGTGAACATGTGCTTCAATCAGAAGTAAAAAATAACCAAAAGTTCTCTCCGGACTGAGTTTTGACTTCAAATCTTATTGTGTCATGCACTTAACAAATGAAATAACTCGAAATAAGGTGCATATTACTCTCACTATGTGCGGGCGGAAATTACGCAAATGAAAGCAAAGTATCCTACACAAGTTGACACGAAAAGAAAACTTTATATAGTGGACACACAATCTCACGAACAGAATGCCAAGTATTGAAAACTCTTTCTATCCACAAATTCACAGCTCATTGTCTCTAGGATCAAATAGGACTTCAATTCCAATTATAATGTCAAGTAAAGGAAATATTTCAATGCTAGGTAAAATATTCGAGTGTCCGAGAATGACTTACAACAATAGGTGTGGGCTCCCCTGATCGGCGCGGCCGAAGAATCGCCACCTGGATTTTTGAGATGGATGATCCGAGAAATAGAGAGTTTGCTTTGAAAAGAAAGGCTTTTGGTCTGGTGAATAATGTTTGAGATTTTGGGTTTGAGAGCCACGTTACCAATGGGGAAGATTTTGTTAGAAGAATAAAATGCATCACTCTCGCCGGGCAAAGCCAGTCTCTACTAAACTTTTTCAAAGGGGAAAAATTTCGTATATCTTTTGGAGAATAAAACTTTTTTAATAAACAAATAAGAGGGGGAGGAACATGGAAAAATATATCACGTTGACGTACACGTGGTGCTGTCTGTACAAGATGGTTAAGATGATGCAGTAAAGAAAAGAAAAGAAGGACCTCTCAACAAAACCATCTAGATTACAGTGATCTCCTACAAGGCATACTGTAATGCAGCGCATGGCTTAACAATATGCCGTGTGGGGTACCTATTCTGTTACCAGACTGGTATCAGCTTCCAGAAAATCGCCCGACATATTGTATATCACGTGTGACATTTTTAATAGACATCAAAAGGCACCCAGTCATTGGATCATTTTGGGGGAGTACCATTTAATTAAGTCATAAACATAAAACAACTTTTGATGCGTTCAATCACTCGAGAAGATCAAGAAAAAAAAAACTTTGTTTATGAAATAAAACATGACATGTAGATATGGTCTTATTCTAAAAGTACTGATAACTGATATCTTAGTAACAAAAACATGCCTGATAAATGATAACTACGATTTAGATAGTTTGATGAAGAAAACAGTAGTTGACGGAATGTCGTGCGCTTGAACATACTACACCGTGCGACGCATCAAAGCACCGCGCGGCATGGCATGCCCAGCACAGTGGCTGCTTTTGTTTTTGAAAATTATTTTTATGTTAGTATTTAACCAAAAGGGGTCAAATCTGACAACAGATAAGCTCCCTTAGGGGTCAAGACAGGGCCTACCCCAAGGAAACTTAGTTTTTACCTCTGATCTTGAGCTTGAACGAGGATGGATGATGATGGATGAGTGCGGACAAGGTCTATTGAGAAAGGATGAGTGTGGATATGTGTGGTTGTTGGGTGTTTTGGTAGGTAAGATCTCAAAGTGAGTAAAAAACTCATTTTAATGGTGAAAAAAATAAAATGTGGAATTTTGAGAAAGAAAGAGCCTAGAGAATGTCTTTAGAGCAACTTTCTCAAGATTTGAAAGTAAGGGGTGGGTGTGCAAGTATGATGAGAGAGAAAGAAAATTCAAGGCCTTTTTCTCTTGAATGGAGGAGTGTATTTATAGATAAGAGCCAAGAATTTTGAATTCAAATGGGGGAGGTATTTTCTGGGCAGGTTAGAAGTGCTTTTTCAGCTAGGCCAACTTGTAGCTGTGACTCAAATGGGCGTAGCCAGCAGCTTTCTGAGCCAATTTGAATTTTATCCAAAATGCCGTGCAGTTGACCTCATAATCTCGTACGACGTAATGAAATTCATTATGCTGCGCGGTGTAGAGATGTGTCGTGCGGTACTAAGAGTTCAGTTCCGAGCCCTTGCGTTTATTTTAGGCTCTTGGGTTTTTTGGTTGAGGGAGTCTTCATCCAAGCTTTCGAAAGTATTGTTTCATTTATTTCATCATCGAGACATTCAAAAACCCTCCGAGCTCCGGATTGAGGTGTCTACAATATAGGAAATAAAATAATGTGTACCCTTTCTTTTTATTTTTTTTCCTCTTTCTCTTTTCAACTTAGCCACATCTCTCTATTCCTAACTCTTTAATACAATCCCATATAAGAACAAGTATTTCTCATTTCCACAATAATTTGATGTCTTCCCTTTTTGATTTTTTTTTTGTATATTTTTGTATAGGAAAGATCACCAATCAACAAAGTTCAATTCTCACAACATTTACTCTCTCTCTCTCTCTCTTGAATAATTCACCTCCACATAATTATTAATACTTGTTTGGTTTGTGTTTTGAAATTTTTTTTGAGAAATCGTTGGGGTAATAAGTGGAGAGATATAGAGAGAGAAATTTTAGAAGTAGGGAGAATCTAGAGGAAATTTTTTGAAAAATTCTTTTTGAAAAGGGAAGAGAACAAGGCATAAGTCTTCTTAAGACACAATATAGATGGTGAAATTCAACAAGAAAAGGGTATTATGCGAGAAGTTCAAATGGGCGCACAAGAGATAAATGTTTGAAAGAAACGAACCAGCTTAAAATAGCAAAGATGGCTAGCCTACAATCCTCTTCAAGGGGCAACACAACAATGCAACTTTTCAAACCCAAGAAATAAGTAGGCAATTCAAAACATTCCCAACGCTCAACAACAAAAATAATGAGATCAATAATGATTTTACTCTTTTGTGACAACAAAAGTTTATTTGATACAACTCCAAAAAAAAAAAATAAGGCTCTAAACTCATATGGACATAAATTTCCACTAAACTAGTCATCGTGAATAATCAAGTCACAGCTTATAAGTAACCAAAGTCCAAATAGACGTGAAGTGCAAATGTGTTAAAAATAAATACCATGACAATTTATTCATGACAAGCTAGCAAAAAGAATTACATGCCGCCACAATATCAAAACAATGACTATTGTATCTCAAACTCAATCAACCAAGAGCCAATCTCAACAGTCTTTAAGTCTCATACAAAAAGAATTCCATCATTTTTTTTGTCAAAAAGAAAAGTGAACAAAGTGATCTCTCCCCCCAACTTGAACTATTCAATGTCCGCATTGAAAACGTGAAAAGTAAAGATAAGATAGAAACATAAAAGAGATGAGAGATATCACCTCGAAAAGGATGGACTAAGCAGAGTAAACTATAGAAAGAGTGAGACCCCCCAACTTGGATCAAATAACCTGCAAAATATTAGCCTCTAAGACAAAAAAAAAAAAACTAAAAGAAATAAACAAGATAAGAAATAAAATTAAAGACAAAATCTCATCCATTATTTTCACACGAAAGACATGGATATTACTCTTCTCCCCATTTCTCAAGCGAGAAATAGGTGGCTATACCAGACCACCAAAAGAGAAAAAGAAAAGATATAGAGAAAGAAAGAGTTTATGTATGTGCAGCCAAACACGGGTTTCGAATATTTATCAAGCCAACGAGAGCTAAGACAATGAACATAGCACTCCATTCTACACGTTTTATCAAGAATTGAACTCGGCCATGCCACAAGTTAAGATACTTCGAGTAGCGCATTTGCTGAATTCGTTTTAGAATTTTAAGTTCTAGCAAGTGTACAGCTTAAACTAGATCAATTTTTAAATTGTTGACAAAATTCATAAGATAGGGATGATAAATTAATTTAAATTCATCAACATCAAGAAAATCAATCAGTTTCACATTTAAAAACTCTTGCAAGACTTAGTAGGAGGGGTGGCACCATCTAGAATTGAGAGTATTTGATCAATGACTCCTCAAAAGGCATATAGCCTTCACTAATGACAAATGGCTCTATTTTCTCTTTTTCCTTCGCATCAGAATTGGTATCCTCAGAACGTTCAGTCAACTCACAAAATTGGAGCTTTTGGGCTAATTCATCTAAGTAATCTCAAGCCTCTTCAGTGTTTTTATCCAGAAATTCGTCAGTGGACCTAAAATCCGCCTGACATGTTTGAGGATTTAAATCATGGCAAAAGGTAGCCAGAAGACTGCCAAGCTCATAATTAAAATTCGACCAAGAGAATGCGAAAATTTTAAATCGCTCCCAACATTGCGGAAAAGAGTCATCATCTTGTTCATAGAAATGTGATAGTTCTTGTAAAATTATATGAGTCTCATATGAGGGAGTGAAAGTTTTGAAAAATTGTATTACAATCTCATTCCATGTCGATCTTGGACTTAAAAAATTAAACCAGTCTTGAGCACTATCACACAAAGATGCTAGGAATACATGTAAAAGAGCCACTTCATTGCTAGCAAAAGCTTTCTCAAGATTAGCAATATGCAAATTTTTTTTTTGAGGCCAAACCATAAAATATAATAAGTAATACTAAACAATCAAATTGTTTTGCAGAGCCTCCATAGCACTTTGCAAAATGGGTCATTTTTTTTCATTTCAACAATTAAAAAAAAAAACAGGCTAGAGGTAATTGCTTTCCTACAATGGAGGATTGCCTACCTGTACCTATGATGACTCAAAACAAAAACTAAAAAGAAGACAAATAAAAATAACCATCCGAATTCTTAACACACGTTACCGTTTCTAGCAACGACGCCAAAAATGCTTGACGATTTTCTAGTTCTAAATTAACGGGTTACCCCAAGCATAGGGTGGAGACCGACGTAGCACAATATTCGAAAAGTTTGGAGTCGAATCCACAGAGACAGTGATATGTGCTGACTAAAAATTCGGGTTATTACTGATTAAACTGGTTCTTAGGTAGCCACTCCTTGACAATTGATTGAGATTTTCACTAAAACCTAGAAAATTAATTGTTCTTTTCAAATAATTTAAAGGAGGTACGGTCATAAGATTTATAACACTCGCAACCAGTTCGGATTAACATACTCCATTCAGCATTCTTAAAAATATTCAACTTTAGATTGAAAAAGATACCTCGCACAATGAGAACCCTTATGGTCGTTGTTTACCCATACGCAGCGGAGAATGAGTTTTGGACTCCTATTCCCCTGTTCACATGGGTTCCGACAATGCTCAGGTTCGTCTATGGAAAGTATTTTACCAATCTAAAATTGTCTTTTTCATTGTTTAAAATTAGGAGTAGTGCCCGGACTCACCATGGTGTGCTAATCACCTTACGACCCTATTTATACGACTACTCACTAATTATTGGACAAGAAACAAAAGAAATCCTAATTTGAAACATGATTCTATTACGCGACATAAAAGACAAATAAGAAATATAACCTAATCAAATACCAGCAAATAACTTTTATTGAGAACAAAAATTAAACGAGTTACTGGAGTACAAGTAATTGAACAAAATTTCAAAACTTGAAGGAAAAACTCCGAAGAAAAGTAAATAATATTCAGAACAAAAGCTTTGCAGCCCATTCTTTTTTTCTTTTCCGTAAAAACCTCCTTTTTTAAAGTTGCTTCAGTCAGTA
Organism: Rhododendron kiyosumense; assembly: GCA_019656275.1. Taxonomy (NCBI): domain Eukaryota; kingdom Viridiplantae; phylum Streptophyta; class Magnoliopsida; order Ericales; family Ericaceae; genus Rhododendron; species Rhododendron kiyosumense. Next base: position 80,660 of record BPLS01027172.1, read on the forward strand.
GGGGATAAGGTTGGTTTTATAGGGATTGAAAGCATTAATCACAATTGTCAAAAAAAAAAAACATTAATCACATAGTGGTCCCGTGGGCTTTGTCGAATATTGAATTAACCATCCAGAATTTCAAAGCACTCCGCACTTCCATCCAAAACTTTTGCCAACTTCCATCTTTATCCAAAATCTTGAAAACCGAGCTCAAGCAACCTATAAACATAAAAAGACATAATAAAAATCAGTTAACAAATATAAAAAAACTAGTAAATATAGATTGGAGGGTCAAAATATGTATATTTTGGCACTTATAACCGGAGAAGGACATTCATGCCACCATGTGTACCGTTGGTGTCTTTAGGATTTTGGTCATATATAGGAATATGCTTCATGAGCTCTAATGGCATTATAAATAATTTTGTTTACTTATATTTTAAAGTACTTACAATACAATTTCTATGTTTATTTTTGAAATTTGTTAATGGTCTCATTTGAAAAATTCACTCCGGACTTTGGAAAAACTCAAATGGAACTTGGAGAAAAATTTACGAATGATACAAAATATGCTTTGACTTCAATTTTGCCCTGATTAATTCAGGTTTCGAGCTTCCAAATCGGAGCCCATGAATCATATTTTATCTGATAATGAACATGGTGGTGTTTATTTATTTATTTATTTATTTTGTTTTTAAAGTTATAGGTGTTTCTTTGCTTTTTGCTACTACTAGAGAGAGAGGGGGAGTACTGCGTGGGTATGTACCGTGGATAGACTCCAAAGTCCAATCAAATCACATGTTTTGAGAGAGAGAGAGAGTTGGAGCCCATGAATCATATTTTATCTGATAATGAACATTGTGGTGTTTATTTATTTATTTTTTTTGTTTTTAAAGTTATAGGTGTTTCTTTACTTTTTGCTACTACTAGAGAGAGGGGGGGTGTACTACGTGGGTATGTACTTGTGGACAAACTCCAAAGTCCAATCAAATCACATGTTTTGAGAGAGAGAGATAGAGGGTGGTTAGCAAGCTTTTGTGAAGGCAAGAATTGTAATATTGTTGAGGTACTTGAGCAAGGTATAACTTCTCTTGAGGCAAATTTACCGAAATAACCCAAAAGTGTATAGCTACCCTGGGGTAATTTCAAACTTAGTGGGGTCACCTGACCCCACTTGCCACTACATACGTTTGTCATTGCATAGAAAGACATTATGATCGAGCCCTTTTGGAAAAAAAAAATGATTTGTTGAGGCAAAGTTTTTACAGGGGGTATTGCAGAACATGTACAAGCCCCTTCTAATGGAAAAATCAAATTAAATGGAAATTTGGTCCATCCAACACGTAAACGTCATGCATATCCTGCTTTTCTATATTCTATAGGTTTGTATGTAACAATTGAGAGTGAAGTGGTTTTTCTGTCTCCTCTGGTCCCTCTTTCTCCTCTCTCTCTTGACTCTTACATGGCTGTGAGATGGTTGAGACTCTCTTCCTAGAGAGATGAGATCTTCCACTCTTTCCATTATATTTGGAATAAGAAGCCAGATCTAGGGTTCTAGATCTAGTTTCTTGGAATCAGTCCAAGGGCAATGTACAGTGACAGTGTTTGCAACGGTTTCAACCTTCAGTCTGAGGCGAGAATGAGCTTAAGTCGGTGTGGCGGATCATCCAAAAGATTGCTCTGTGTCCATACTTGGCCTCTTCAGAGTTGGCCACTCCAACCCCTTTCACGAGTATGATTGACGGGTTTGACTCTGGCATCTTAATTAGTTTCATGCCGTTTTTGTTTGGTTTTGTTTAGTTTGTTGTTCCTGTATTTTCGAACCAGTAGTATCTACTTTTTGTACTATGTTTATCTTATGTATAATATATGGGATTATCTTGTTCGTCGAAAATAAAAAAATACGTACCACCTTCATAGTCCACTAGGCAAGTGATTATTCAATGCTCTTAGAATAGGTCCACATTCGGAGACGAAACCACTAGTGGTGTATGGAGGCTACGGCCCCCACGTTGTTTCGGGTTTTTTTTAAAAGGAAATTAATATGAATACTTCAAGTTAACACGATCGACCAATTGGGAAGTATTTTCAAAAATTGGGAAGTTCAAACAACATTTTCAAGAATGAAGCTTAATTATTTCGAGCATAATTTCATTCAGCATCTAGAATTCAAACAATTAGAAAATATTTTCAAACTATGTCAATGGTTGATTAAAACTAGAAGATCAGTAACCTACTTACTTGTCTACAGAGTAGTGGTACTTGTATTTACTCTTCATAGTTCCTGCTCTTGACCACATTGTGCTTCAGGGGCCGTCCATTGCAAAATTTTGTTGGAGCCTCATACTTTGTGGTGAGTCCATGCAAATGTATGGCCAGTGAGACACCGCTACCTCACGTGGTGGTGCTCTAGGAGAAAATAATAGTAGTAATTTTTCCCACCAGCTGCTACCTAGGATTCTGGAAACTCTGGACAATATGCGGCTACTGTTGCCCCAATTTTTTGTTTAAAATATTTTCTTCCTGTAGCGAATATTTTCTGATAATTTTTATTAGTGGCTAGTTCTTCCTTATGATTTCCTTTTGAGGAAGTCTATACTTTGAAAAGGTAGATCAAGAAAATATGGGACCATAGACTTTTCTCCTTGAGGAAGTCTATAGTTCTGGATACGAATGATTCTCCAAATACGCG